>JAPMAE010007261.1:0-11846 GCA_036584705.1 Rhyacophila sp. 25_7 | reverse complement strand
AAAGTAATAATTTCTGAATATAAAAAGTATTAAATGCCTTTGAATACTCGCCACCAGGATTACAAAAATTTTTGTAGATTCATGTTGCTCGTAACTCCATCTATATACTTCATTTTTGTAGAGTACAGAAGTATATTAATATTCATTGCATAACACGTTACAATATTTTTTGTACAAAAGCTCAACAATTTCAAAAGACGATGGAAAAATATGAAAGTTTTTATGGAAGTGTCATAATTTTATGTGTGGTTGATATAACGGAGCCTTCTGAAATATGGTAACTATTTTATATGTTTCCAAATAATAATATAACCTTTTTACAGTTGGTGTTACGCTTACATCACAACAAGGAAAGAAATCCTTTTTTTATGGAGGTAGCACATTAACGATTGGGTTTTTATACTTTATAGTGAATCGTTATTTTTTTTATTTCCCAAAGTTTATTCTGTTGACATGTTTCTTCATTAGCAACATGTTTTGGTTGATCGTTTTATTTTCAAAACGAATATTTATTAATAATTCTTTTTTAAATTGTAATATTTTTCTACCTATATGTATTAGATTAAATACGATTATAAAACATTACAATATATAATACATCTGTCTAACTGTAATATTATTCAGAAAAACTTGTTAAAAAAATGTAATAAAATTACTTTTTCTACATAAATCAATGCGGAAACATTTAATTAATAAGTAAATTTGAAATCTGGATAGTAGAAAAACGTTGATAAATGAAATTTCTATTTTCTGCTTTACGTCGTTTATATTTAATTCAAAATGAAAATTCTAAAAAAAATCGTTCCGCCAAACCTTATTTTGATTCAAATGATTACCTGGCCGTATTAAACATTTCATCACTTCTCTACTTTTGGTGGAAATAAAAAAGACAAAAATTTTAATACAGTCACCAAAAATAACGTTCTTTCCAATTATAAATATAATGGTGAAAGAAAAATTTTAAGTCCAGCGATTATTTCAAAATCTTTGCGCCTGGCCAAATTTTTTGTCGGGGTTTTTTTATATTAAACGATTATATTTTTTCGTATATACAAGTTTTATACGTTTTTTTAAATAAGTAAATGGGTGCTTATTTTTTCTAAAATCATAAGATCATATTTTTTTCTTAAATGTGCATAGTAAATATTTATTCTCTAAAAGGAAGAAAAAATAGAATATTTTTTATCTACTTGTCTTTATTTCCATTCTGTTTTATTCACCGCTCTTTGTATCATAAAAGCAATATTTTTAGCTCAAATTGAGCATTAATTACAAAATTTGATACCGACCGTGTTTAGCTAAAAGGGATTAACCCTCATAGATCAAATTTTACAGGAAGCACAAAAAACTTGTTTTAATGATTTTTAGTCAAATTTACGTAAACAAAAACATGAACGGCAGGCATGATGACGAATGAATTGGTGTTTTATTTTTTTGAAGAAATAATAAACAAAGTTGTTAAAGGAAAATAATTAAAATTGAGGTTTAATACTATTTTCCTTTACATACAAATATAGTAGGTGGTTTTTTTTAAATCTAAAGCAAAATTTTGATAATAATGTAGCATTTTTGGATTTATTCCTTTTGACAAAACGTGTATTCAGTTGTGTAAATTGAGATTCTCAAATAAAAGTATTTTTCAAAAAAACTGAAGATTTAGCACTTTTTCCTAAAGAAGGTCAATATAGATATAATATATATATACACATGAGATTTTTTTTTAATCATCTTCACACAAAATGCTTCTTACCATAATCGTACATACGATTTTTCGATAAGTCAATGCCTTATCTGCAGAATACTAATATTCACTCCTATTTATGATTCACAATACGTCCAAACGTTTGAATAAACTTTATATGAAGAAATAAAATAAATTCTTTGATATTTCTACCCTTAAAACAAGTAAATAGAGCAAGTCATTTAAGCCAATAATGAAATACAAGACAATGAAGCATTGCGTTCTTATTCTCTCCAAATTCTTTATCTTAGTCGAATAGATTTTTGTTTTTATAGTTTAATTGAGTTTTTAGGATGCCTTTTCTTACATAATGACTCTTTGATTTGATTTATATGTTGTTTTTATGAATGGAAAAACTTTTAATGTGAATTTTGAAGTACCGAATAAAAACTTGTGAAAAAGTATTTTAAATTTAGATTACATAACGTTTACTTACAATGATAATATATCGGGCAATCTTAATTATCTGTTAAATATATTTAAGGAATAATAATAATTATATATATGAAGGGGAATAACAATCACAGTCGCTTTTTGCTTATTTTGAAATAATCAAATTTATAAGTTGTACAGTTGGTATTATCTTTTCTAGCCATCAACGCGTGGAACCTGATTGTTCAATGCCAATATGGCATATCTTTGCTCTTTATTTCTTCAATATAGTGAGTGACCTTTCTTAATATATACACACTTCAATTTGTTCCGTAAAATTTACAAGATGCCATCATAGTATTGTTTTCGAACAAAAATGGACTCTTGTAGCTATTTCACTATACTAATTAGATGTTTGCTATACAAGATAATATTTTATAAATAAGTAATATTTCAATTACTTATCAATCAATCAGTTAACAGTGCATTTTTCCGTCGATATTAGGTCACGAGCTCAAATTTTTGCAGCTGAAAATTCTTTTACAGATTCTTATTACGTGTATTTAAAAAGCAAGACTTATATAAAAATTTGTTTGGGAATTTTCACAATGTAAACATTTATATGGCCTTTTTTAAAAGAAAAAATGGTTTAAAAAAATACCTACTAATTTATACTTGCAATACTTTAATATTGTCGCCCATGTAGATGAGTGGATATTGGCATTCAATTTACAATCTGAGAGTCACGGGTTCGAGGCCCGTGTTGATTGTAAATTTTACAAATGTTTATTCATTTGTATTGTAGCCAAGACACGAACCCGAAGCTAGTTTAGTTAATAATTGACAACTATTACTATAAATAATATAAAATAATCTTCATGCTATGAAGATCCCATATGCTTCATTTTAGAGCATATATGGAATTCTTAAAAAATATTAATATTAGTATTCATATTTTTCAAGCTTAAAATATGTGCCCTGTAAAAATGACGTACGAATGCACCGGTAAAAATACTTTTTACCCTATAATACAATAAGAGACAAGTAATCAACAATGATACGTTAAAAAATATTTCTTAAAATTATTCAGGGTTACAAACTTTTAAATAAATTTCTGAAAAATGGCGCTGACGTGATATAAGAATATATTTCTGCTGCAATCATTTATATTCATAGTATAAATAGTTGTCAATTATAAATGTTTAAAAAACTTTATTTATTTTTCATTTTTAATGCAAATCTTGCTATATTAAATGCTTAATTACGGATAATCAAAACACATTTTTGTTATTTAAAAATATTTTTTTTTGAAAAGACGGCATTATTCATAAAAAAAGTAACCCCGTGTTGACTCTTCATGCATGCCCACAAGATTCATATTATAAACTTAATTCATAAATCCTAAATAAACAAACTAGTATTATTTCAACAAATCACTACAAGTATTTAGCCGATATTGCTAGAATTATTTTTAAAATGGTTAAAATATAGTTTATTGACATGAACAATAATTCTCCTTTCTCAATAAAAAGGCATTCACACAATATTTTAAAGAAGTGTAAGGTCATCGGAAGGGAAATACGTGAACCAAACTAAACAAACACTATCTAATGATTTCTTTGATTGTTACTATCAAATAATTATACATAAAATACTATACTTTTAGATATTTTATGCAAGTCTAGGTTTGTTAAAATTCATTTTACATATAACCGTGGCTATAGCTCACTTTTTTTCTTTTTCATTTTAAATGCAGATCACATAACCAATATCGCGTACTAGAATACTAATAGATGTATAAATAAAAGTTTTAAAAACGATAAACGAGCTTTTTGGGTAACTTTAAAACTTATTAAACAACAAAAAATAGCCAGAACTTAAACACAAACTTCAAACAATACTAAATTTTTCCAGCTATGTAAAAAAAGTTTTGCTAGTGGTGGATTGAAACAACTGTAAAAATTGAAAGAAGTATGCGTAAACAGCACATATCAATAGAAGTAAATGAATTGTGGTACACACAAGGCGAAAGAGGCAGAAGAGGTGTATAGAATACTTTTGAATCTCCTGGTTAGTAATCGGAAGATATTTTACAGATAACCAAGGAACACAAATAATTTCAACTATTGATTGTTATTTTGTTTAAAAATGGTTTTAATTTTTGAATTAGTTGAAATTGAATATAACCAAAACAACCTCTAGTTGTATAAAATTTGTTTCTTACAATTTTTTTCATATATTTTATAAAATATCTAATATCGCAACATTTCAGTGTTGCCTTTTAACAAATATTTGTTTTGCTGCTCACTGAAAGAGTTTATTTATTTGTATTTACAGAGCCAAAATGCTTGAAAGAAGTAATAAGTATTATTGTGAAAGTTTTATATGCTTTATCTTGGGGCGGAATTTAAAAAATCAATATTATTTAGTTTATATACTTCAATAAAGTACCAATAGAATTCAGCGTCATGTTACAACTAATGCTATTTATATTTTCACTTTCTCACTTGCATTCGTATTGTCTATCTCTTATGGT
Organism: Rhyacophila sp. 25_7; assembly: GCA_036584705.1. NCBI lineage: Eukaryota > Metazoa > Arthropoda > Insecta > Trichoptera > Rhyacophilidae > Rhyacophila > Rhyacophila sp. 25_7. The sequence continues at coordinate 7,197 of JAPMAE010007261.1, read as the reverse complement.
TGACTGACATCGAAAATAATATCTGCGTCATTTATAAGTTGAGCCCGGATCCCATAAATCGTATTGTAAGCATTTCTCGATATTATCTTTATCGACATTTTCCCAACACATTCCTTGTTAAAGTTTTGATACATATTTCAAATGAATTTCCTTTATTAATTTTTTTTTCAAACAATTCTATTCCAAATAAACGACCCCGGTACTTCTTATGAAATAAAATAACTGAAAAAAATAATTAAGTTACTTAGCTTTAAAATACAATGCAATTTCTTAAAATATAAAAACAGAGGTATATTTATGGCGCCAATGACATATTTAAAAATGTTGAATCCATGCATAGATAATCAAGTTTCTGATTAATTAAAAAGTATACCATACTCTGTAAAAAGCTTTCGAATTCAAATTATCAGCGCAAGTATTCCAAAAAACAATTAGAAATGACAAAAACTTACTATTCAGAAAACTATCATGCGAAATTGAACATAAAATGAACGAAAAAATATAGAATTTTTTATGAAAAAGCGATATGTCAATTGACATTTTGAAATACGCTTAAAATAGTAGTTGATATATGTCTATGATGAAACAGCAAGCTTGAATGATAAATGTCTCAATCATCATTTTTTTGGGCGAAAAGTAGTTTGAATAAATGTGAAAAAAACTTGCTGAGGTAGTCTTTTTAGTCGCGTACAAACGTCAAAAACCAGTCTAAAAAATTTTCGTGTCGAATTTTAAATTGCAGATTCTATAAAATGGTAAAAAAAAACAAGTGGAATAGTGGTGGTGAAATAGAAAAAATAAAAATTCTCAATCTAAAGTTATGTATGTACGAGAATTTACTTCCACATAATATTCTCTCTTTTTTATTATATTTTTATATCTTTTGTGTATGGTATGTACTAGTATTTGTCACTGTAAATTTAATGTAATTAAAATATGAAAAGCCACGAAAATATGTTTAACTCAAGTTTAAATAAGTGAATAAAATTATTTTTTGTTAATATATTTAATGTATAATTTTAAAATAGTGCCAATGTGTGGAAACAAACATATTAATTCAACGACTCACAAAAAGAGAGTTGTTTGTATAAAACTCGATTAAAATGCATTTAGTAGAAAGGGTTGGCATAAAAAACTGCCTTTCTACGTTTCCATTACTGTTGACATAATCTTGTATTCAGTGCTTCTTAAACATTAATTGAACACTAAAAATATTTATTAAAAACCATTGTTTATGAGATTGAAAATGGTGAATTTAAGTTCATAATATTGGGAGACAATACTTTATTTCTTGTTTAAATTGTACTCGTGAAGTGATCAATTATACATTTTTTTACTATACTAATTCTACTCTATTAAGAATTGATCATAAATATTTCGAGGGAAATGTTAAAAATCTATATGGAAAGATGTAAGTATATAGATCAATACAAAAATATTTTTTATGTACAAAATGATAACAAAGAAGTAAATATTGTATTTTTATAGACCAGTATGGCAGGCACATTTATTTTTTCTTAAAAATTAATTATATTTATATTGCCTTATAATAAAATTAATGTCTCTATCTTGGTCTTATCTAAATTATTTTCTAAACGATTTTTGCAAATCATGTTAATTATATGCAGGTCATATACTCGTATATAAATATTTTATCAATATATATTCTATGGCTTACGTTTTCATAATATTTGCTATCGTATCAGCTCATTATTGAAATAATATTATAACACAGTTTCAATCATTTTTACAGACTATTTTTGAATAAATTCACAATAGCAGCAAAAATTTTACGTTTAATGAGAAAATATGGATTGTTTCTTATTCTATTTTTCGTTAATATTTTTTACCGATAAAGTATGCTCTTGTTTATATAATTCTTATAAGGAATTTATTTATATTGAACCTTTTTCATGTGTGAATGATCTATTAATTTTGTTCCATCAAGCTTATTTTCAGAAGGATAATTTTTTAAATCTCACAAAAAAAATTGTGAACCGCTGGATTTCTACACTTGAAGTTGCCAAAAACCTTTTATCTTGGCACTATCATTTACGAGTTGAAAAACTTTCATTATCCCTGGCCATGTCAGGAATACCGCATACTTAGCTTAAAACTCAGCTTGCTTTTAAGGTTAGACAACTCAATATTGTCACTTATCTATTTTCGTTTAATCAAAGTTTACTAATTAAAAATATTTTTTTCAAATAAAAATGCTTACAATATTCTTTCTCCATTTTATGTACAAGAAATAAATTAGAAATATAATACAAAAATATTATTGTAATAAATAAATATGCGTTGATAGATAAATTTAAGTGTGTATAGTCAGTCGATCGTTATTTATGATAAAATAAAAGTTAATTTGCTCATTCAAATATAATATATATAATAAATACTCTTTTATATTTTCCTTTTTCGCTATCAATATTTCATTTTAAGCATTTTAAATAACAAGTGATTTTTTTAAACTTGTAAGGATACATATTTTTTTAGTCCGTGGTTAAAAGCTGTTAATAATGATTCAACTTTATATACTTATACAACAAAACTTTTTAGTTATTAAGATTATTTAAAATGAGTTTATATGTTGTAATATAATATGTGTTTCATTTTTTTTATTAAATATATAGGTATAATGAAAAATATGTCGAAAACTTTGTTATTGTTTTTCTAGATGTTTTATAATAGTTTTAGTTAGTAATGAAATTGATTATTAAAATACATATTTTATTTAGTATCAACTGGAAAGTTTTTAGATTTAATACTATTTTATAAGCATATTGGTAAAAAAATGTGTTAAACAATATTTTATTAAATATCTAACCTTATACATTTATAACACGAAATATACTGATACTATAATTTTATTACAAACTCCAGATTTAGTTTTCAGATAAAGGATAAAACAATTAAAATTTACATATTTAACTATATTTCACGCTGAGGAATTTCCTTTAAACCATAATGTTATTAAAACTATACGAAAATAGTACTATATTTAAGTATGTTTAAATGCGTCAACAACGTTCCTTTATTTGGTCATAAAATAAGATTTCTCTGTCTACTATTTAAAAACTTCTTTTATTTTATTTAAAATCATTACATGTATGTAGAACATTTTCTCTATGAATTCCTGCAAAACTTGCCTTAATTTTAATTGTTGGTTTTGAGTAGGTAAACTAAACAATGTGAACTTGATATTGTGAGCTTAAAAACACTTACGCAATGTGAAACGCTGACGAAAAACTATAAGTAAATTTTTCGCAAAATAACACAAAATTCTTCGTTAAAATATCTTGTATTTCTTATGTGATTACAATCTTACTGTAAAGTTTGTTCTATATATTAAGTAAACACATCAGGGTTTTGTTTAATTAACTTTTAAAATTAAAAATAATGAATTATTCTATACGTCTTACAAATGAAATAATATTTTTTATCACAAATATTAACCTCATTGTCATCACAATTCATTTAACAAAATAACTAATCGATTTTTTTAGCGAGCAAATATGTATGATCAATCGAACTTTAGTTCAGTGTAATGTAATTTTTAGTAAAAAAGAGTATATTTAGACCATAATAATAATACTAATAAGTTTTTAATGAAATATCAAAATATACTTTTCAATAATAACAATAAATATTTTTTTTATTATTATTACGTTACACTCCTAATGTACCCTGCTTCGTATTATTTAAATTCACGGCCCATTAAGATTTCAGATTTCACTTTTAATATGATATTATGTGGGTAATATTTTTACTTAATTCTCGGATTTTACTCTAAAATTTGTTGAAGTCCACGTGCTCTTCCGCTTGAATAAGCAAATTGAACGTTTTTTTGTTAGAGAAAGAAAAATATATTTTTTGTGCAAAGTATATTTTTGTAATTTTTTTCAAAATAAAATATTAATAACAATAAATATTCTGATATTAAATAGAGATACTATAACGATTTATTCCAAAATTTCAAAACCGTTTAAGCATAATATTTCCATTTTAAATTCAGTGTTATTGACGTATCTAAAAATGAGTACTTATAATTTAAATATTATAATAAATACAAAAACTTAGCGGATACTGATGACGTTTTTATTATTTTAATAATCACTAAATCTAGGGTTCTAGTATGTTAAAGAAAAGAAAGAAAAATATATTGTTTTATTTAAATATTGAATTGTTTTTTTTTAATTGTATTCACAATTTGATGGTTTATATTCTACCTGCTAAACATAATTAGATACTAGACAAGACATAAAGATATTGTGAATATTTTAGTTGCGGACTTGAAATATTGTAGCTGGAAAAAATTGTACATATTTTTTCATGTCTATTTGAAATCAAGACATTGACGCAATGGTTTGAGTATTGAAAACTATTGTGGATAAAATGTTTATCAAGAGATTTTTTTTAATTCATTACTTCACTCAATATAAAATGTCTGGAACTTGAACAAATCAAATAATATATATTCAATACTTGTATACTGCTGTTATATAGCAGCATATCATGACACCTTACGAAGTTTCAAAATAAATGCTTGCTGTGATTAGAAATGGTTATTTTTATGATAATGTTAATAACACATAGGAAAATAATTTTTAGACGAGATTACATTTACATAAATAGTTTCATTTTAAATTTTGATAATTTCGAGGGCTTTGAAGTATGTATAAACGTAAAATGAAATATGGGAACAAACTGTGAAGCCTCTAATCACATCCAACGTGGAGATAAAACTTTCGGCTTATTTCGGCCACGGGGCGAGAATGCTTGAATTGCGTCTCAACTGAGCATGCCTTTTTTTAAAACAATCCAAATGTTGGCTTTTCGGGAAGTCATTGAATAACATCTACAGGATTTATTCTATGGAGTTGCGAAATACAGTTTATTTTTCAAACATGTAAATATATAAAAAAAATATAATATCTGAAGAACTTATAATTTTTTTATAATGACTTTAATATATATTTAAGTTGTTTGAAAATATCGAATATCAAAAAAACATTATAAATTACTTAACATAAAACATATGTTGACAATATTATTATAATAATTTACAAATAGTCAATTAAATTTGATAATCTTCAAAAATCCTACCAAAAATACGTCGTAATTGAAAAAGCAAAGAAAAAAATCAAATTTATTTATCAGGGATGTCCACTGTCAAAAGTATTCTCGAAAAATGTGTTATATCATATATACCACGACATAAAAAAATACATCCCAACTAACTTAGTGAACTTTTTTAGTAAATATAATTACATTTTCCTCTTATTTAAGATTTTAATTAAAACTTTTATTTTTCAATGAAGTGCTTTATTTTTGTTTTTTGTAAATAAAAACAAAAAAAAAATGTTCAATTGACCAGAATTATTCTGCAATACTCTATTTATTGCTTTTATTTACAATATTTGGATTCAGCGTGTCTCCATAAAGTTTATCAATAAAGATTTTTTAAATGTATATTTTAAAAAATGTAAAATCTTCTGTGGTTTGTATAATAAAAGGCAACTAAATATATTATAAATTATTTCTGTGGTCACATTGCGTATCAAATCTTTTCAACTTAAAAGTAGGTCAAATATCTTAAAAGTATAATTTTTCTCACATTTTCTTTAGCAAAAGTTTTGTACATATTTACGAATCGAGTAAAACGATTTAATGCGTTTATTCATTGACTTTCTTTGAAAATTAATTCACAAGTTTTTAATGTGTTTAGTCATTTGCCTTTAAATTATCGTTATTTTAAATTATTTTATATTATTCGTTTTTTTAAAACAAAAATTTATCGTATTACTTCACAAGCAAATGAAATAGGAAAACTAAATTATTTTCAGTGCGATTTCTCAATGGGAGTTCGTATATTATCTGAGTGAAATTATGTGAGTCAAGGAATGAATACCACGGCTTGTCAATGTATTGTTTTAAAGTATTATTAAATTTTATTTAAACAGATTAATAGATGAGCTAATAAATAATTTACTTGTTAAAAAATATTTGAAAAATTTCACAATGTGAAGATTCTATATATAATACATACGAGTATATCGATTCTTTAATGAGCCTAAAAGAACCTATTTTTTATTTTCTATATCGTACATTACATATGAATTGCTGTAAATTATATGTTATTATATGTTCTCCTAATCTTGTACTTAGAACAAAAATAATAAATATTTTTATCTATTGACGCTTTAAAATTTCATATTCAATTTATTAAAAATACTTTATTTCATCTATATTACGATTTAAACATACATATTTTTACTCATACATTGTTAACTAATCATTTTATTGTACAATGTCAAATTGAGGAAAATGTTTAAAAATACATTTTTCTACGTGTCAAGTCTCATCTCAAATATGTGATAGATATTATTACTCTTGGCTGTTCTTATAATGAAGTAGGCGAAAAGGATTGTTGGGTTATATATTAAGTCAAACATGCCAATAAAGTCATTTTTCATGTGCTATTTGTATTCAAATGTATTCATGCCCGTCCATTTTCCAACATAAACTAAATGTTTACCATTTATATACAGATTTTTTCTACTCAATTAAGCATCTAGATGTTTTTTGGCAATAAAATTGCGTATTATTATTTCGGTCTACGAGAAATACAATACTGTCTCCCGGCGACTTCATTTATTTGTCATCGTTGTTTACTGTTCGTTGTGTGTGTTCGTTGAAACCAAGTGAGTACGTCAAAATAATTAAAAAATTGATACAGTAAAATTTATATCACTTAAAAGGAACATAAATTATTTTCAATATTTTTATGAAAAATTAGTGAAAACATAGTTAAAAATCTACACATATCGTTATTAGTACATTATTTCATATCCAATATGGAACAAATTTCTTCAAATTCAACAGATGGGATCTTTACAGTGGAGAAATTTTGATGGACGGTTATTTTTTACTATTACATATTAGCTCAATAATTATGGTTTCATGTACAGGCTACAAATACAAATTGACAAATATTTTTTTTGATATAGTTAGCTACATGATCATGACTAACTAATAATATCTACCCATTCTCGACAGAAGATCCTAAGCGTAAAAATTTCATTTCACAGAAAAAGATTTTTTAAGTGAAAACTTCTTGCGTTCTTTGTTTTGTGTTCTTCCTGAACAGTGAACGAAAGTGAACCGTCACGCTCGAGTCGGTGACGCTGAATCGGG
>JAPMAE010007251.1:0-11851 GCA_036584705.1 Rhyacophila sp. 25_7 | reverse complement strand
ATAAAAAAATAAATTAAAGAGAAACATAGAAAAACGTCTCAAAAATAAATAATTAATTTTTTTTATAAATGCTACACGCAACAAATTCATTACATGAGAATTTTCTTTGCCAAAAAGAATATTATCTATTCCTTCGACAATGCTTTTTTTAGTATGCATGTTATCACGGAAGTCTATAACAAAAGTTTTCTATAGATTTTCTATACAATGCCTTTATAAAAAATAGCATTTCTACATATCCAAGATAAATATATCATATAAATTTGTAACATAAAATACCTCATATAAAATTACTACATTTTTAATTAAATCTCTTTAAAGTTTTAATTAATTTCGTAAAATATACAACGGCATTTATCGTTTATTGATTTTTAGGTACTTTTGACTGAGCATTTGGCGGATGGAATCTTGGAAGCACGATACACAACCGAAATAATAAAACTCTCCAAATCTGGTGAAAGTTGCCAATTTTCCTTATACAATACGAAACGCCAAAAATTAACTTTGGCTAAAGTAATTATAATAGTGAAAACTATTTCTTATTCTCGCATATGACAGAAAGCTAAAACCATGATTATGTCAAGAAGGAACTTATTTAGTGTTTTCAGAAGATGGAATGACGAATCCAGGCGAATTTTGTAAGTCTTAATTCTTAATCTGGCTTTCGTCTTCTTATTTTAATCAGATTTCAGTTCCTGGAAAACCTTCAAATACAGGAAACACAATGTATTTGATAAAGCTGCTATACTGATTCGAGAAGATTGCTTTGACGTAACGATTTTTGAAGACGTCACATAGCGCTTAGAAAGTATGTATGGAACAAAAAAAAGAAAGCTTCATTTATGATAAAACCACTGTAGAAAATATCAACGCTTAAGAAGAATAGAAACTTAATAAAGAACAAGAAATGTGTAGAAAGATAGTAGAAGTATCTACTCAATGGGCAGGCTCCAAACATTTTGTTAGTTGCCCCAGCGGTCAATGTTTCCGATTCTCTACATCTATAGAATAACGCATCATACACTTCACCAATAACATGAGCACACGATAATTTTAAAAAATACAACTATTATACATTGGCATTTATTCTTCATCTTCCTCTTCCTCTGTAACCTCTTGTTCCGCGGCGTCATGAGATTCGCTGGGTTCTTCGGTCTGTTCAACTTCGGGCGTTTCCGGTTCTTCGACAACTGGTGCGTTTTCTTCTTCCTCGGCTGCTGCTGATTGTTCCTCTAAGGCCTTGGCCTCAGCGTCGAGGGCGGCGAGTTCAGCTTCTTGCCTCTCCAGCTCGGCGAGCTCGGCTTCCTGTTTGGCAAGGGCGGCAAGTTCAGATTCTTGTCTGGCAATTTCAGCTAATTCAGCAGCCTGTAAAAGGAATTACATCCGTCATTTATTATATTCTTTATAAAGTAAACTAATACAATAATTCACAGAAAAATCTTACAACATTATTTTCTTTCAACACGGTAAAATATGGTGTTTTATTTTATGAATAAACGTTGATATTCTCACATTAGTTATTATCAATTCATTAATTTGGTTTACCATCAACATTGCCACATCTTCACACCCTTAGAGCGATTATATATCCGTAACGATCACGAATCTTCTAGTGGTGTATCTACTAAAGCGAAGTAAAAAAAAAGGCCCAGGCCAATTTGATGCGGCCATAAAATTTTGATAACTCAATATTTATCACAAAATCACCAGCCTTGTGTGATTTTTGCAATGAGAGCTAAGCTTGACGGGGGAGGGGGTTTTCAAGTTCTTGAATATTCAAAATGGGTAAAAAAATATCAATTCCTAGCATTGGCATACCTGTCTCGCCAATTCAGCTTCTTTTTCTTCGGCAGCCTGTTTCTCGATCTCTTCTAGCCGGGCGAGCTCTTTCTGCCTCTGCTCTTCTTCTTCTGCAGCAATCCTCTCTTCCTCAGCCTTCTTTGCGGCTACTTCTTGTCCTATTCTTGCTTCTTCAATTACCCTGGCTTCTTCCGCCAATCTCGCTTCTTCTGCCAATTTTTCTTGTTCGGCAAGAATAGCAGCTTCTTCTTCAGCTTGCTTCTCTAATTCAGCCTGTGAACAAGTGTTTAGTTTTTATTCTCTGCTACAAATAGTTTTACGATAATAACTATAAATATAGTAAAATGTCATGTTTTCAATCGACCAGCGTAGAGAATATTACAATAATAACACATTTTTAAAAACTTATTTCCACGAACTATATTTTTTCGAGTCAACACTGATTTCGTCTCTTAAGATATTTTAAATTAAAGACTATCCAGAATATTTTTTAAAATATATCTTAAGGAACTAGGTGTCATAAAAAAATTGCTTTCATTTTATGTGAATGAAGTCTGTTTTTTATATATTTATTGCGTATAATTGAATAAGAGTTGGTTTGAGAAGCCACCACTGACCCGCCAATATATGCAATTACGATTATGCGCAGTCGCCTTCCTGATACTTGCACAAATGAAATATTCCCCCCCCCCCAGATGTGAGTTTAAACATATCCTTAGCAAAGCGCATATGGCGGTATCATCATGTAGCTTAGTGCAATAATTAAAGAGAAGAAATAAACAACAAACAGAAACGAATACAATAAAAAAAAAATACTATATAAGGGCGGTAAGTAAAGGAGTTTGTAATAATCTGATATAACATGTATTAACTTAATAATATTTTATGCAAAGAAGACTTTTCAAGGACAGTTTCTAACCTGTCTGGCTAATTCCGCTTTCCTGTCAAGCTCGGCAGCCCTTTCAGCGGCGGCTTGTGCTGCTAACTCTTCTTGGCGAGCAAGTTCTGCAGCACGAGATGCTTCTTCTTTTTTGGCTTGTTCCTTTTTCTTGGCAAGCTCTTCTTGCAGGGCCCTGCAATTTTTGAGTATATAGACGTAACAACATGAAAAAGTCGTGGTATGTCATTGTAATCAGTTTTACAAAATTTAAAGAAAGAATAAATGATGTTTGAAAGGTCACACCACATACACGCGAATATTCTCAGACGCGGTTATGCTCGGCCACCTACCTAAAACCGCAAAATCATTTTTTTTCAAACATGATTTCGTATATTGCCTATGCAGAGCCACACTAGTGACGCCACTGGTTTCAAATTAGTACGTGTGACCTTTTTAGCATGAAAAGAATTCTCATCCTTGTCGTGAACGATTTAATTATCTCGCAGCTCCTTCAATTGCATAAATTATCCTGTGCATAATATGTGCAAAATATTCTAACCAACAAGCTACGATCCTTCTAAGTTGTGCGGCCGCACACTTGTTAAACATTGTCCGCACACATATTTCTATATTTCGCACACATCTCAAAGAAAGGAACTTGTAACCATACTTTAATTTTGCGCAATTATATATGCTATTTGATATTTTATGATGGGTTCTCGTGTTTCTTTCTTTGACATGTGTGCGGAACATGGAAACACTATATACTTACTCGCAGTATGTTACGTATTTCGAATAAATACTTCATAAATTATCTAATTTATGATTTCGTGGTACATTATATGGACTACATAATTGTATCTATTCATGTATGCAATATGCATATTTGCGCGCTCGTATCTTCTTTTCTTGCACATATTATATAAGTTGACGGGCTGCACACACAATGAAACAAATAGGGGGAACGTTGCCAACAAGTTTATTCAATTTGAAATTATTTTCCAAAACTACCGCAAATTTGGAAAAAGTTTTAAATATAATTTTAGGAGATACCAAGTTTACTTGCTTGATATGACCTATATGAAAATTGGTCCTGGTGAATAGCTTTGCATGAGGTGAATGCATCAACAGGCATAAAAGTTATCATTGCCATCAGTGTGAAAATGTTTCTACATAAATACAAATCATTGCTTAAAAAGACGGCATCATCGAAGTTAAATTAGTAGAGAGTATTTATATAAGATAGGTACGAACTGATATAGACAAGATTTCTGATAGATTAAAGTGATGTTTCTACCTCTCTTCTGCAAGTTTAGCTTCCTCCTGTCTCTTCTGCTTCCTTTCGGCGAGCTTTTCAGTATCGGCGGCAGTAACTGTAGGAGTATAAGTGGGTCCGGCATTGAATCTCTCCAGCCTTTGAGCCTTGGCAGCCTTAAGCTCCTTGCTGGGATCTTCCATCAGGGCGGGAGCCGTGAACTTCCTGCTCGGTCTGTATGGCAGCAGTTGGACTGTGTATCCAATCATACACCAAATTTTAACCAGGTTGTTTGTAATATTTTTAAATTGAATAGTATCTAATGCTTAGGAAAAAAACTAATCATGTCAATAATTGATTAAATAATAAATATGCAATTGAATTTAATTCATACTTGTATCGTAAAATTTATCAAAATCTCCAGCAAAACTATCTCATAATGAAGATTCCTATAAAAAAATAACTTGGGGCTCAGAGTTTTTGTAAGAATAAACCCAGAATTCGATGATTTTAAAATTATAGTAATAAATAGTGAAAGAGTGGTCACTTTATGTTTGCTTTCGATTCAAACCGAATAGGCCCAAAAGTATGAACAATTAATTGGTATTGAAAGTTCGGTAACATAATTTTTCATGTTTAGAGCAAAAGTAATAATTTAACTTTTTCTATAATTGTTTTAGTTTTCTGCGACAAAGTAATTTATAATTTACTTACTGTAGTCAGTCAAATGGGTTCCTAGTAAGATTATTATATGCATCTGCATCTTTTATAGTACGTTTAGTAATATTTCATGACTTATTCAAACGTAATTCTTCCAATATTTTGCGTACTTTCTTTCAGATTTTGATAGGAATAAATCAAAATTAAACATGTAATTAATGCATGATTTTTGTACTACTCAGTTACAATATTAATTTTAGGGAGTGAAATAGATCGAATACGTAAGACTTTCGATTATCAGAAGTCACAATAAAATAATTAATCTGCATAATGCAATCCCGGTTATGGCAGTACCAAAATATTTGGAACAAACTATAAACAGCTTGACCTCAACTTACGTTTTTGAAAAATCGACCGATTGAATTTAAAATTTACCGACACTTAATTTTCTACCGACACTTAATTTAAAATTTAACTATATGTTAGTTGTTTTGATGTTATTCATATTGAATTAAATTTTTTTATATAGATTTATATTGGTTTAAAAGAGAATATTTTTGTTTTATTTTTTATTATGTACAGTCAGAAAAGTTTTCATATATTCGAGGTTTAAAAAAATATATTTAGATCGACTTATCTTTATAAATTGTCGAACAATTATAAATTTATATACAGATTTGCGACATTGACGTATACGTAAATATATTATTACTTATATTCTTTGTAATCGGACTAAGTTGACCCCGAATAATCAAAAGTCTTATTGTATAGAAATTTGAATTTATTTTGTCAATAAACAATATTTTTAAAATTTTTGAATAATCTCTTTTCTTATAATTAACATAACTTAATTCAAACTCACATATTGTCGACGGTCCGCCGATCTCAGGACAGTAGAGGAAGGTGATTAAATTTGTATTTATACAAAAATTTGCTACCAATTTGTTGGCGGCCATTTTGGGAAAGTGTTTGACGTTATTTCAGCCATATTTACAATTATTCATGCTAGAAGTTATTATTTGAGATGCGTAAGATGGAAGTGAAATCTTTTGAAGTTTTACTTTTGACTCTGTAAAATTGTGACTTGTTTTAATATTTATGAATAAGTAAGCCTGTTGATTTTTTTAAAAACGACAATAATCATTCGAAACAAAAGAGGAATCTTAATACAATTCTCTTTATATTCCAACATGAATCATTTAATTATAAATGCCTATAATTCCATTTTTGTTCTGGTAGTATCGAAAAGAGTTAAAATATATTTCAAAACAAAAAGCTTAAAATCACTTAATAAGCTAAGACAATTGATCTAGTAAAGTTATTATTGTTAACGAAAAAAATTAAGCGTTATTTCAGTATTAAAAAATACGCAGTCCAAAAAAATGCATGCTGTAATAGTGTATTTTTGGAAAAGGAGCATAAATATAATAATATATTTTATCAATTCGTAACATGGAGGGCATTTGATGAATATCAATAATTTTATTTCAAAGTAATGACACAAATTTTTCATAATGACAACATTGAAACCCAAATTTCCTTTTTTGAAAATATTTAGTTGTGTTTATATTATCAGGCAATAGATGTCATAGACAATGCCATAGAACTGTTTAGGGACACTTGAATATATTTATAATTAAATCATTGGAAGACATTTTTAATATGATATTTTATCATAATATTTGTGTCATTACTTACTGAATGTACTAAAAGTATAATAATAAATATGTATGGTTGTCGTATCTTTGATTTCTTATTAGTTCACGCTTCTAATAATAATAACAATTAAAATCTGATTTTTAGCACAATATAGCGCTACAGTTTTGGAAGCATACTCGTACCTTTTTCTATATACCAGCTAAATTTAGCTAAATACATACAGTTAAATTACTATAACAATAAGCCTATATCACCCATATATTTAAGTCTTCTGAAATATATAACATTTTTTATTTTTATACATATAACATGAAGTATTAAAAGTACAACAAAATAATCACCGCGTGTTGTTAGTAACTTGTAGACACGAAGAGGAAGAAATAAAATTAGTTTTTTTTTCGTTTCCAGTTTATTTTTCTTTATTTAACTTAAGAAAATTGCTTATTTAATAATAAAAGTATTTAAAATAAGTAGGTACACATTTCAAAAAATATATTTTTTAAATTTTATAGCTTACAACATTACTGTTGCAAACTGTTTTCCTAAAGAAAATGAATGATGATCTTACGTATAATGTTATCGACTAGACGGTAAGTATGTGTATAGTTATGTTTGTAAATCGTATTTTTATGTTCGATGATCTATCCCTACATTTCGATATTAATGTCGCATTTATCACAATCAATCGCTAAAGTATATAATTATCTATATATAAGCTGATATTCTTCATAGACTGGCAGACTCTAAAGTTTTATCTTGCTAAATCAATAAAATCAATATTAATTAATGCCTTGATTTATACGTAAAAGCACAAAATATATTAAACTTTAAATTTTTTTGTTAAACAATAATGTTTTCAGTAAATAAATACAACGTCTAGTAAGGTGCTATAGCTATGTCATAATGCAGGTATAGTCTATTGTTTATCTTTTAATAAGTATTACTATTATTGAGACTCTCGAGTAAGTTGATAATTATAAAAAAAGATCCCCATTTGGAAAATTTAAGAAAACAATTTCACAGTGCTGATCATTGCATATAAACGATCATATAACTTAATAGGGATGGTGTGAATCTAAAATTGAGTTTAAAAAAATTATAAAATCAGTCAAATTTATTATATTTATAAGCTAACGTAAATACATACCAACATGTAAAAAATCCAATTGAATATTTTATACGTATGTAATCATTAATTATGAAAAAAAGAACACATTACGAGTAAATCGGGGCCTGGCGTAACTTTTGTATGATGGCCCAAAATATCTAGCTACGTCACTGGTCTCGTCTTTAGGATTCAGTTTAAAAAAACATTTTTTAATAATTACACGTTTAATTCATCGTTATTAAATACGCGTTTTTAATAATATAAATAAAATGTGGTATGATACTTTAAAACTCTTGTGACGTTATATTTACGAGTATGTGAAAACATTTTTGTTAAAAAATATTACAGAATTTTTAATATTTACACATTGTTGTACCGAGTTTGTGGAAGAACTAGGAAACAGAAAAAAGAAATATGTTCCTATTATAATTGAAGACAATTGAAAGCATAAGAATATTCTTTAAAACATCCCGCGAACATAGAATAGCATGGATTCAGATACCAAATAAATCTTAAGAAATGTAATTTGGGTATTAAAATAGTGTAGGATATAATGATATCTATATCTTTCAATTTGTAGTTCATTTAATTGAAATCTATTTATTTACGAATGTATTCTCAATAAGTAATTTAAATTTGATTCACATATTATATAAGTAGTAAGCAATAAAATCCTTAAATAATATGATTTTATCTTCGAAAAAATCATTCGGAGTTTTTTTTTTCGAGTAAATTTTGTAGTTTTGTTTTATTTTCAGATACCCAAAACCAAGTTTTATTATATTTTTGGTAATATATATCGGAAATATAATTTTTTTAATCTCAACGTCTGGTTTTTAAAGTATATAAACTTAAAAAACATAGAAAAGTGAATATAAATCTTGATATCTACACTTCGGATATACTCGTACATAGAGACAGGGGACGTCAATATATTAGTACCTGCGCAGCATACAGATGCAAGTAAGTACAAAGCATGAAATATTCAAAAAAGCAAAAAAACTTTTTTTATTTTAAAGTATAATTTATAGATTCTAGATTGTTTGTCGAAAAGTCTTCCACTTTCTGTCACTAATAAACATGATTACTAACAATAAGTTATGTTATCATCTTTAACCCATTTCTTCGAATTTGGGATTTGCATTTGTATGCTTCTCATGTACAAATATTATGTAATGACAATTTCTTTCTTTTTTCATATTATTCAAACTTTTTCTTGAAAACATGTATTAATTTGAATCCAAGTGCTTCACTTAGAACCCACGTGTAATTAAGTAATTTACCGAAGAAACTAACGTACAAAAAAGACATTAAGGCGAATAAGAAAAGTATAATAATTTGCATATAGTTGAGAGATAAGATAGTATTGAAATTAGATTGTGTGATATGGTGATTAATACAAAGCTGCCGTACGAGGGTTACTCATAATGTATGGTACATGAAGGTTAACAATGGTGTATGAAGGGAGGTGTAGAGTAAAATGTGTTATGATTAGGAGCATTCCACCAAGGCGGGCTGTTCCTTCAGGTCGGGTGCCGCTGTAAAAGACAGGGTCACACTTTTGGTTAAATACAAAAGATTTAAAGCCCCTCTTTTTATTCACGACATTCGCACATCTATAATATTTCCTTTTTATAGAGAGCGTAAGGAAATGCTACTTTAGTACGATTTGCAATGAATGGTTAGAGGGGGATGTTGTTTATATATATATATTTTATTTTAATAAACACTTTCAGTCCATTAGTAACTTTTTAAAATAATTTATACTAATTTATATATAAAATTAGAAAAAATCCAAAGAATGCTCAACAAACTTTTGAAAAATTAAGACAGTCATATCAAAGATATGGTCCGCGATTTCAACTGTTAAATAATTTTCAAATCATTACGTCTTGATATTATTTTCATATATATCAAATTGTCTACGAGCCACACAGCTGTTGGTTATTTTTTGCAGTACACGGTATCATAACCTAAAAATATGGATCATAAATCATGCAAATTCCTTGATTGATTTGATTTTTTCGAATTTTAAGCACTTTTTGAGCATGGAAAAATATATAAATGTGATACAAAACAAAATACCGCTCTTAGAATTACAATGCGCCGGTAATGTGTCAAGAAAAATGCCTGCTGAATGCACTTATGAAAATACAGACATCTTGTCTATTATGAAGCCGTAAATTTATTACTACCTTGTTTGATATTCAATAGGAAAATAATAACATTTTTGTTTTGCTTTTTTAGTAAAAAAAACTTCGTCTTATAGTTGGCCGATACGGTAATAATTGAATATTAATTGTCTCGATATTTGATACGAGTATTATGCGACCGCACAATATCGTAAATTTTTAAAAACATCAATCCTTATATCCGACTACGAATATATTATCTGTGTGCGGCTAGCAACAATATTCCTTTACTCAATATGGCGCTGGAAAGTTAAAAGTTTGATAACTCTCGTTTATGAAATGCAACCGACAATTACATATGATTACAATATGTTCTTTCGCGTATCAGTTTTAGATGCTATTTGTTAATTTATATATAATAAAAATTGCCAACAGCTTTATGATTGGTTTGTAGTAATTTTTTGCTTGTATTTTAGTTCAGTATTATTTGTCAAAAACGTATCTTTAGAAGTTTACAAAGTGAGCAGCGTATTAACGAAAGTACATGAAGAGGCTTATGTTTTATATTTTAAAATATAAATAGTTTCTTTTTCCAACAGTTTCCCAACATTGTAAGGATACAGGCCGACATTTACATTACAATGACATTCAAAGCACAATTTTTGCATATTGCATTAATCATAATATTCTTGTTCCCATAACAAACATTAAAAACTGCTGAAATATTGGACTGAAAGTATTTGTCACTACACTTCACTTTGCTTTATATGCTAAAGCAAAATGACATTTCACATTATATTTTATTTAAGTTATAATCGATTTAAAGTATGTATTATCAAAAAAAAAAAAAGTAAAAGGAAAGAGTGAAAGATAAAAGTGAAAGGAAAAACAGCTGAAACTTAAAGTTTTCAAAGTATTAAAAGTTTCATGATAAGTGTCAAGTCGAAAAATTGCTAAAATGTGCTAAAAAACAACCTTACGTTCGAAAAAGCATTGTTGCCAGAAAGAATTATTATTTTATTTGATAATTTATTATAAAAGCATTTAGGCACATCTCTAATAGTAGAGAGTTTTGCGGAAACGTTTGTTCGCCTATTTTCTAGTGTTGACAGTACCTGTGACGGCGTCAAGGGCCAGACCGGCAGCGGCTAGCCTGTTCTTGGCATAAAACGACAGCAGATTGACATCGTCCCTTACACTTAAGTCCTGGCACAAGGCCCTACGGTTAGGGAAGGCCTTAGCGCCGGAATATCTGAGACAAGCCAGGTGCCCTTTGCCTAAAGGATGGTTTAAAAGGGGGAAACACAGGGTCAATCAATGAGGAGAAGTGGTCATAAACAATAATAATAATATATAAAAGACAAATCAATTTAGAATAATCCATCATAATAAATAAATGTTGTACATTAGATCGCATCGTGATATGGTAACATCAGTAAAACAATGAAAAAATGCTAACCAACTGTCAACTGTCTCAGCAATATTTAAAAAAATCCTCATTCATTAACTTGTATATTCAGAAGCTTTGGCCCAAGTAAACAAAACAATTATCTAGGGCTCGTATTTTTGAAGAAATTGCAACTTCTTAGTTGAATGTATAAAAATTTGAGGTCATTTTTTAGTATTTGTTAAAATAATCTTTTTTTAGGAAATACTTCAGGGAACAAAAAATATTTTATAATTATTATTAAAGGTATATACCATACGAATAAGAATAAAGGGAACATTTTTGGCCAATTGAGGTATGGACACTAGGACAATGATAAATAAATCCCTGTGAACATTTTATTGTATCGAGAAGGTTTATCTTTCATTCTTAAATAGTGCGGTTATTGAATGGTTTTGAAAACTGCTTTTATCAAAGAATAATGATACGCAGAAAGTTATTCCTTAAATGTATGAAAATGTTCTTATCGTTATTTGTGGGATGGTGTGTCTTCAATTTATGTTGAAAAAATGTTATTACATAATAACATTGATTAAGAAAAAGTTCAAAAGCAAGCCTTTTTCAAATTCGTGTCTAGTTATTATTTAAATTTGCCCAAAGCTTAAAAGAATTTTTCAATTTAAGCTAGATATTTCAAACCTTTTTTGACTACAGCCCTCTTTTTGAAAAACAAATTAGTCACACACCGGCTCCTGTTCTTGAAATCAATAATGTAACACGTAGTGTCCTTTATAATATTAACCAGACGGACGGCAGTTAGTCTACAACGTCCCCTTAATTTGCCTTGGATCAAAAATATCCCCCTTAGTTACCACTGATTCAAGCTAATTGATTAAGAAAAAAACTAGGTCTTTATATTATATACTAGCTGAAACCCGGCATGCGTTGCTACACCAGTCAAAGAAACACA
>JAPMAE010007248.1:0-11852 GCA_036584705.1 Rhyacophila sp. 25_7 | reverse complement strand
TTCTAAATTTTAAACTACAGTAACTAAGCATACCCAACAGAAAGTCAGCTGGGTAAAGCCACAGATATTAACCAAACATCCTGAATGCGTATTACAACGTTATATATATAAATATCCCGCTACAATTTTGGCATCTTTTTACTTCGCATTATTTTGACTACCACTAATTATGGTAAGTTTATAAACAAAAGCGTTGTGAATATTCACGTATCTTTAGTTGTAGAATAAGGTGATAGTAATATAATCAGCCAAAAATCTTGTTTTAGGAGTATACATTTTTTTTGCAAAGTAAGTATATTTTAGTCTTCCTGGACTCCTTTCATATTACTGCCTTTTTGGAAACCGTGTACATCGTACATATATCATGTTTCATTCTATTTTTAAAAAAGCGTCCGTACATTACTAAAATTTAACGAACTCCGCATATTCCCATATATATTTATATTGCGATGTTTTTAAATCTTTTTAATTTTGTCTTGATTTTCCAACGGTATATACCATATATATATATAATGGTACGTTGTCGTTTTTATATATGTAAACAAAAACAAATATGACGACATAAAATGGATACGATAAATGACGGCAGAAATTGTACAATTTTACATTTAATTTGCTTGATTGGTTTGGTGGCGCTTGAGATAGTCGGGATGACTCTTGCTTCATGTTTGTCTACCAAAGAAGTTTGCGGATAATAATCCTACCCACGAGAGCAAATTTTTGTCCTATTCTCCACAAAACAGGTGCTTAAGTACTTAGCATTCGTGTTATGCACATATATATACATATATAGTCGTTTATTATAAAGATACTACAAATAATGTTATCCGCCGTCAATACTTAGTAAAAAAGTAATTATGTTCAAATAATAAGACAGATTTTTATAATTGTTTATAGCAATCATATTTTTAACAAACCAGCGTTGGTTTTCTGTGTTACAACAATAACATACATACATCATTTTTTCAAGAAAATTTTCCGGAAAGTCTCATTATAACCCAATCTGTAGAATTATAAAAGTCCAAATGGAAATCGATCCATAAAGTTTGTTAAATATATAATGATATAAAGAAAATTATATATGAAAAAAAATCTCTCACACAGAGAAAATGTTTAAAAAACATAAACAATACCAAAACGTAATATTTAAGTACTTTATATGTTATTTTAAAATGTTTACGTTGCTTTTATTAAATATAATTTTAGTTCAATTCGTAAGAATGTTTGTTCAATTTTATAAAACCCATCATATTTAATAAAAAATAATTAATGCTACACTAAAACATGCTTAATTATACTTATAAGACAAGCGTAGTACAGAAACTCTAAATACTAAAATACTATAATATAAAATATAAATAAAATCATTTTGAATTTTTTTTCAAGTATTAAAAATTCCGTGTGGCACTGATGAATTCAGGAGTTTTTCAATTATCTCAGATTACCAATAGTTATATTAAATTTATTGCAGTTATTTAATTTAATAGTTTAAAAGATCGAGAATATCTTATTTCTGAATTGGCAATATTTTCCAAGTAGCCGTACATTTATTACAAGAATTATTGAACCTTACCGCGGCATATAAATGCCTACATTTACTGAACAAAACTTGTTACAAAGTATCATTCTCGTAGATAAATTCGCATATTATTAGTACTACAACACGGTACTAGACGGAATAAAAAATATTACGCAGTGCTTAGACAGATTGGGAGCCAAAACACGAACGCCTTTGAGCGAAATTGAAATAAAAGAAGTTCGCGACATGAATACGAAGCAAGAAAAAGTAAAATAAAAAACAGTGGCGTCGTTAAGTTTGAAACGAAAATAATTTTTCTGTAAAGTATTTTTAAGGGTCACGAAAAAGGGTATTGTTCAAAATAATTCGCGTTAATTAAATAACGCCTACAGGTCTTTGGATATTCAAAGTTAGAGCCGTCTATGAAAATTTTATCAACACGGCTGACTTAATATATAATTAATTTGTAAAACATTTTAAAAAACGAGAGTTGAATTTAATAGCTATGTTTTGTTTAAGTAGCCAGAAATATTAGTTTTATTTATTATTAAATTATAATTCTTCTAAAAATACATAATAAATTCTAGAAAAATTATTTTTCAAAAGTTAGTTTTAAAAGTCTTTATATATACGTATACATTTATTATTTTTAAAAGTCTACTCAAAAAATTCAAAAAACAAATATTTTTGAAAATGTAATTAATCCTCATTTCAGTTTTATAGCATCTTGAATAATCAAAAATCTCATATATTCTAAAACCGATTATTATCAATACTTAGTAAAAAGCCATTATATTGAAAGAATAAGACGGATTTAGATACTTTTCCTATGAACCATTTATAAACATCAAAAACAAGACCCTTTCTTAAAAAAATTTCATATACTCGTATTTATGTCACAAATAAAACTGGTATTGATTTAAAAATAATATTTTATGAAAAAAATATAAAAAAATGTACGAACATTGCAATCTTTAAATATTGTCAAAGCGATCAAACATCTAAAATGTATTTGAAAATTCAATACAAGTGGATACAATTATTATCAAAAAAATACGGCCTATATACGTTTAAAGGTGTGACAATATATCCAGCAACGATGTAAGAGATAATAAAATTGCCTTAAAATAGCAAGCTAAAAATAGGATTTTGGGGTAAAATTCAATTAAAAACTTCTCCAATAATTAGCACAAAGTATTGAAGAAATTAAAGTTGCTAAAAGAGTGTTCTCGTAAAAATGTTCATTTGAGTTTACGTAAAATATGACCAGTTAGAGAAAAAGGCGCTAGTTTTCATAATTACTTATACATAATAAGAAAAGCTTGGAAAAAATATGCGTTCGAAAATTATCACATTATAAATAATGACACCTAGTTATTATGATATTTGCTATAGTTTGGTGTATTGTACTCATATTAATCAAATATGGGATATTAAACTATTTATGTGCAATATAACCGTATAAAAAGTTTCAAAACAAACACAGTTTTGAAGAAATCATTTAAATGCTGGGAGAATTTTATAAACATGAACCACCATTTATGTTTATATTAACCTTTTCTGTGCCAGGCATAATGCTACAATCCGACAAACGTACATTTCAAATCAAAAATAGAATCTTATGATGTTTCATTTAAAATATCTTGAATGTTTTTTTGTAATGACTTAGTTTCAATGATCATATTATAGTCATATATATGCATTTTAATATTTAAAATCATACAAAATATTCAAATTTGTCAAGCAAACTATAATTTAAAATGTGCTTGTTAACTCATTTTTGGCACTTAACCGGTCAAATGTCAAAATAAAAAAAACGATATGAACATAAACATATGGCAAAATATAACAATACAACTCTGAAGCACTAACGTGAAAGGGTGTTTCAACAATGATATTTTTTGAAAATAGTATTTTTTTAGTTTAAAAAAAATATATATACCACAGTTTTATTCTATAAATAATACAATGTTTCTTTGTGGGCGAATAAATTTTATAAAATATGTTTCCTCTCAATGGCATATGAAATTGGTTTCCGAAACAAAAAATTCAAACCTTTGTTGAACCTACACACAAATCAAATAGAATACGCTAAAATTGACAGCATTCCCTATTTATATTAAAATTAAAATAATCTGAGTCAGACTGACCGGTATATGTAAAAATAGTCTCTATATAAATGTAAAGGATTCTTTAGATTATTTGAACAAATATATATAAAAACGTTATCACGATAGAATTTCTGCAAATCATTTAATTGGCTTCAATAATCCAAAGCTCATAATATGACAATCAATATCAAAGATATTAATTTCCACATTTGGTAGGACTTTCGAAGTAACAACTACTAATGAGCTTAATTCTGTATTAATAAACATCCCTTTGTGAAAACGATACAGGATTAATTGATATAATACAATACTATTTATAACTGGCTCAGTTTGACAGCCTAATGATTATTGAGTTATGGTAAACAATGAACAATTAAATCGAAAATAAATGCTTTTTATATAATAATTAAAATATTCGGTGGCCTAAAAATGACTTATATAATTAGATTTTTTTAGCTACAGATAGCTATATAAAATTATACTGCTAGAGGCTTTTACTTTCGTCGCATCATGGTGTACATTAGATAGATTGTGAAAATATATTTGATAGAGTTATATTTCATACGAACTCAATTACGGTCATTATAATTACTTAAGTAATTTGAGATGGAATTCTGTAATTCGCGATTATTTTATAACGTTTTTACGACTAAATTGATATTTTAAATATTTTAACAAAAACACATTTAAATATTTTCCCTTCGCACTCCTTCTCACCAAATTAAAGCTTTTTATATTAAATATGGTTAGATAAGGATGGGCCCTCGCACTGTTTTGAATTGTCATCCTCTTTCACTTCATATTATGGATGTGAATACTACCTAACTAAGTAAAAGCTCTAGTTATAAATTACGTATGCAACCTCAAATACGCTAATAATACTATTGTATTCGACCAATCCGCTTAGGGTGCTCCAGTTTTTCCACGAATAACAGCGAACAAAAAATCGCGAGTGTCAATAGGCTTAGATACCTGGAGGTGCACATCACGGAAAATGGCACTTCGGAAAAAAGCTCGTTATTCAAAATCGGACGTTCTCAAGCAACTTTTAACTCACGGTTGTAATTGGTGGAAATTAACTGCCACTCATTTAACGTTGTCAGCAATTAATCATGGCACTTTACTACGTCTCTAAGTAATTGCAAACGTAGTTTCAAAAACAACACCTGCACAAATTCGGAAATATGGTGGTACGACTATACATGAATAAAGACGATAAAAAAATAGATTAGGCAGTTTTTTTATCATATTCGAAGGAAAGATAAGACGTTAGATTTGGCATAACTTGCTAATAATACCAGAATTGCATTTTAACCAGGCATACCTCTTTTTTAAGCCAACTAGATTTTATAATTTCAGAAAACAGCTAAATATAATTTACAATATGTATTTGGCGGATTTACAATATAAAGTTGACGGATACAGATGACTAGCTAGTGATTGAGACAAATAAAGGCATTTTATGGTGTCCATATGCCCTGATTAAAAGGCATGATATGGTGAATGAAAAAAAATGCATACGATAAGAAAACGTTTATAATTTTCGTGTATAATCCTGATCGATCCACTAACAACTTATATCACTCCATACGATGATGTTGATGATGATATTACGGTACTCTATTATGATCTATGACCGATCATACAAACCATATTTTAGATTGTCTTTCTTTAGTCATTTAAATGCAATATTTCTGTATATTTCATGATATAAGCCATCAAAAAATTCCTGAACTGAAATGACGTATTTAAGATTGACGATAAAAAAAATATTTGGAAATATTTGTAACTTGCTTACCATCAATATAACTTAATAAACCACAGTATTGTATGATAGTAACATGCAATGGATCCGTTTTTTATGCATCCAACTATAGTACGTAAAATTTCATAATAATTTTAAAGAGTGCCGATTTGTCGTTTTATATTGTATTAACTAATATTTTAATTTCAATAATTACACATACATTTGAGTAAGTTCATATTATATGTATACATTGTCGTTATAAAAGCTTAAATAATTATATTTTGAAATATTATCGTGCAAAAAACAAAACGGCAATAGCGAAATTTCGCATACATTTCCGTACTGACTTCAGATGACATAAATAATAGATTACTATTAAAAATGGCAGCAGTTATTTTATTGTCTATGGAATCATACCGCAAAGTGACTCCGGTTAGAGCGCATTTGAATTACAAATTCGGAATAGGTTTGGCGAGACATTTCCGCCGCTTTTCATCAGATGATTGCCCATCTCATAAATAATATTATAACTGATACGAATTTAAAATTCAATGCGGATGTGGCTAAGCTGAAATTGAAGTATTATTGATTTAGGCAGCTTCTGGCAAATATGTATTTATATCTATTAATATAATATCATCCAATTGATGACGCAAACGACTGTTTTATTTTTGTCCAAATCTAATTTACATTTTACTTTGAATCAAAGGCATTAAATAAGATTCATATTAGTAATGCCAGATTTTTCTTTTGAATACCGAGAAACTGCTAAAACCTTGGTCTATATGTCTATATATTTAATAAATGTGAAATATTCCATTGACGGTTTATTATTAACATGTAATTTTTACTTTTATTGCCAGCGCTAGTTTCCAGATCAACCAGATTCTAAATATTCTAATGCAGGTATATTTTGTTTTTTATTTTTTTCATAAGTTTATATTGGGTTTTGGAACAAAAGTTTTTTCACATATAGTGTAAAATTTTGAGTAAATTTTGACAAAATATGTTTATATCGGTTTTTGTACCTAGACGCTTCATTTATTTATTCATAAAAGTGAGATAACCCAAAAAATATATTACCGTTTTATTCAAGAAATAAGGCCATCAATCTATAATTGATGTATTTTTGCTTTGAAATAATATTGACTTTAGTTAAATAAACCTGTAAAATTATTTTTAATATGGTTTATGTACACAACAATTTTAAAACATTATATATACTCGAATATTATAAACATTATGTCTCAACTAAAGCAAGATTAACTATTTCTTTAAATGTTCAAATATTTCATGTTTCTAATGGCCCAACACCTGGTATGTGATACAGGATATTACAATAGACGGAATGTGAAGCTTAAAGCATACCATGTCTTAGAAATACCACCTACAGTGTTTAGTAAAGAACGCAAAGATGATAGTATCACGTCTTTGTATGAGCAGAATTTTGCATAGCAACAACAATCTACATAAAAGCTCTCCATACTTTGCGAGTAGCTTGTGAAAGAAAATGTTTGCTTGAGAAACAGGTGATTAAATCTGTATTGAAATTAAGTAATCGATAACTCTTATTCCTTAAAAACGATTTTGATAGTAATTATTAAAATTATTCGTCAGTAAGATATGACAATACTTAAAAAAAATAATTAACACAACCTAATAGACATAGAACTAATATATTCGTAAAAATTAAGAGAAAAAAACTTCTTTTTTGTAATTCTTAATATTACTGGTGTCAAACAATATTAAGGTATTTAATTTAAAATTTTCGAACCCCATCAGCATATATAATATATCAACGGATTATTTACATACGCTTTATAAACTCAATCTAAAGAAAAGTCCCATCATCTTTCTTAAAATTAATGTACAGTATTGCTCGATTAGTTGCCAATTTAAACAATATTCGTATAAAATACAATTTTCTTTCAGCAATTGAATAAAGCAGTGTTCAACTAGCAGATGCTAAGTTAAATAATACTAAAAATACTAACTGTTCCGTCTATTAGAGTTACGTGAAACACATCTGAGTATTATATAATTTACTTTGCATAAGAAGAAAATAGTTTTAATACTTTACTGATATCACTGATAATCATACAAAAAACAAGAGATACTTTATCAGTTATAAGGTTTTCCAGATCAAAGCCTGATGTCTTTTTTTACCTACAGCCAACAATTTAATGTGATTTAAAATCGATTAATGTATGGAGTAGGTATTGGCCGTATTATCTTTAATTAAATCAAATCTTATTGAATCTTTTTCAATATCGTAGCATGCTGCAAAAAGTTATGTTCAGAAACTTATTAAACGCAAGTAAAAGCCCGTATTAAAAATACTATGAGAACGTGAATAAGCTTCCCTATACTAAATTTTGAATGTCTAAATGAATACTTAAATGTTGTCCATCCAACTCACGATCCGGGGGTCACTGGTTCGAGGACCATGCTGGTCGCAAATTTTACAAATGTTTATTCATTTGTGTTGTAGCCAGGACACGAACCCGAAATGGTTGAACTAAACAAAAGCATCGTCGTTATTTAGAACCTTGATGCTTTAGTAAAAACTTTTCTCAATTAGATTTTGTTTTTAGTTGAGATATAATTATTATATTATTATGTTAAGCAACCGTTTTGTCACTAATCGCTAATGGACATACAAATTATTAACATTGAATTTAATATCTATGAAATACTGCTTATTTAGAAAAGAATTTTCTCACCATTTGCTTTCCTTTAATCCAACTATATTAAATTTTAAAAAATACTATCAAATTGGCATATTTTTTATGTACTTTAATAGTGAAATATGCACAAAAGCGAGAAAAATGAAAATTTTGAATACACTCTTGTATCAATTCGTTTATATGATTTTCGATACATTCGAATTATTTTTCATTTATAAAAAGTATTTATATGATGACATTCCACTACGAAAACAATATATAAGTTGTATTTGAAACTTTGTGTCACTCACGTAGATAAGTAGGTAGTGCGTCTAAAAGATGAGCAGAAGATTGCAAGTTTAAATCCAGTAGTTGGAAAAATTACTCAGTTTCATGTAAATTTGGAAAAAAGACATGTAAGTTGGCTGCACTAATAATTGATATTATAATTTTTCAAAAAATCTTTTCGAACAGTCTTCAAAAAATATTCTAAAACTACATTTCGTAAAATTATTTGTTTCGGAGTGGATATGGACAAAAATATAATGCTTCTTTCAAAATACAGCTAAATAAAACACAATATTATTGGTTTATTTATTTTTCAGGTATATTTCAATCTATAAGATATATGAATAAGGAGTAAATATAGTTTGTTTATCGTTTTGCAATACATAAGTTTGCTTTTAGTTTTGATTGGTGTTTAATAGATTATTGCATGCAATTTTGTTTATGTTTTTCTGTTCACATATATAAATATAACTTTTCCATTATGACTTTTGCATTATTAAGCTGGTTAAGTATTATAAAATTAAATATTTTTCTTTCTATCTCTATATTATATATTCACATATTAAACCTAATCACTACTTTTCTCGGTATTTAGACCATGTATTATGTACTACCGAATCTTAAAATATAAGTTAAGCTCATTTAATTAAAATTTTATGGCCAGTTAAAATTATATATTATAGAAAATAAATATTGATCTCGTTATATAAATACTATAAATTTTTATAGTTTTATACTATAGTTTTTATTTCAATTCATGTAAAATTATAAAAATTTATAATACACCAAAGTTACATTGGTGAGGGTTATAATAACAACGTAAGTTTGATCTAAAAATTTATTAAAATGTTCTATCAAAACTTTTCAATAAGACGTTTGATCTTTTAATGTATAGTCGTGTATTTATATATTTCGGAAACTTATAAAAGCTCAATTTGTAAACTGTCAGTTTCATAAATTTTGTCGCGTTGACTTAAGCACGCCCGTGAGTTTTAAACCTAAACTAAACGTAAATGCCAAATTCCTTACACCAAAGCTTTCTAAATATATTAATTTTACCACATTTCAACGCCAAAACATTATAATCACAAACGCTTTCTCGTGATAAATATAAGATTACTTTATTCTCATTGTAATTAATAATATCACAATTTTTTTATAAATATTAATAAATATATAAAATTGAAATCATATTATCTGATAAGTATATAAATTAAACATTAAATAAACTGTACAGTTGTTATATAATTAGTTTATTCACTAAGTAAATATTTCAACTTTTAGATTTTGATATGCTTGAAATAACGAACTTGAAAATTACGTACCAGTATCCGGAGAAATCACATCTAAGGATTTTTATTTCTTCATACTCTGAAGTGAAATATTATAGAACATCATATTTTATAACTTGCCTTTAAATATATTTTTATAAATTATATTTGTAAATTGTTAGTACATGTCCTGGTTACAAATTTATATAAAAATACCGTATAATTTTCGCTAGCTACAAAATTTAAGCATACAATTTTCAGATTATTAAATGGATTTGCTGCTAATTTATCTTTCAAAAACACTTACCAACAAAAAGTTCTTTTGATTTATCTATACTATCTAATACAAGAAACTGATGAGAGAAGACTATATGTTCTCTTGTACTACGTACAAGATTTACAAAAATTAAGATATCTAAAAAAATAAAAATCATATTATATATAATTATTATTAGTTTAGAATTCTTAAAATGCATTCATTTGTACGTACCTCTGCCCTCCGGTTATTTCCTTAAGAGCCGCAGCTCTCGCTGCCGATTCCTCGGCGGCCCTTTGCTGCTGTAGCTCTCTAGCCCTCTCCGTTCGAATTATTTCTTTCAAATGCTGGAATCTAAAAATAAACAAACGTTATATTATATACAACTAAATTTGCAACGCAAAAAAAGCCTGTTTCACAATTATATTAGAATATTTCCGTATATATATTTGGGTTTCATTTTCAAATGCTTTTTTCTCAACTACACTTAATAAAAAACAATCTAAAATACACTGTCACAAAAGAATTCTAAAATAGTATCATGGAATCTGGCTACATAATGTACAAAATATCAAATAAAAGCCCTATTTTCATTATTTTATGGCAACATATAAAACAAGATAAGCAAACAAAATATGAAAACAAGATACTCGTAAATACACTTATAAAAAATTGGACACATAGACTGCTAATATTATAATATTTTAAAATGAATTTACGTAATTAATAGGTGAATCTATACATTTAATTCAAAATTATATACATTTTAATGAAACTAAAATATGTCAATACTCTAATTATGTAAATTTAGCTTAAAACAACATACTCGTAATATTTATCCGTAATCAGATACGTATGTGTTTGTTTTTTTGTCTTGTGTGAAATTGTCTTGCGTTCATTTATCTTAGACAGATTTAGCCATTAACTATACTTTTGAGAATGAGTTTGAAAATAATATAATCACATTATACTTAGTAAATAAAATATCGATTTTCTCAATTTATAGAAAATTTATGTTATTTGCAAATATATATAAGATTTTGACTTAGAGTAAATTTGGACTTATGTTTACTTTTATTAAATAATAAATAAAAAATAATAGATGTTTTCGATAATCCAAAAATTGTTTACGTTTTAAAAAGTTACATAATTTTTTAGTATTTACTGGTTCTATAAAGCATTAAATAAGTATATTTTTACTAAGAGTTGAATGTTTATACTGGACGACTTTTTAGGGTAGAGGAAATATGTTATTTTATTTCAGATGTAAACATTATATGTATATATATGTTTAAAAAATACTTCATAAAAAAATTGTATGTAAACAATTGAAATGAAGATTTTTTACCCACGCACTATTGAAAAAATATGTTTTTGAAATACTTTTTCAACCCATTAGGTATTTGTAATGAAAAGTGAGAGTTAATCATACATTTTTGTCGATAAAACAAAATAACAGATTCAATTATAGATGTTCAGTAGGGTAATAATTTACAAACCGGCCCACGCACGGACCATATTTTCATTCTGCCTTAATATTGTACTAAATATTATACGCATGTAGAAATTAATTCCATATAATACACATATATCGAACGGGAGAATTCTTTTACAAAAATAGACATAATATGTTATCTCCGTTTTATTTTCTTCTATTGGAAGCCACTTCGGTAAAGTGTTATTTTTAGAGCCTTGAGTCAATTAAATAATAAACAAAACCAATTGAAATGTGTATCAAAATAATGAAAAAAAATATCAATGGTATTTACAAATTGCGTGTAATATAAAATTATTTTGTCTCCATAATTTTTCTCACTTCTTCAGTTAGTTAAACACACTTAATTGGGTATTCAGATTTTTTAAAAATATATAATTCAACCGTGTTTAGGTGAAAAAGAGTAACCTTCATAGAAAAAAAATTTCAGGGGCACAAAAAATGTGTTTTAATAATTTTAAGCTACATTAAAACAAACTTGAAGTGCATGATCTATATC
>JAPMAE010007238.1:901-11860 GCA_036584705.1 Rhyacophila sp. 25_7 | reverse complement strand
ATGCTTCGTTAAAAGAAAAAAATTATAATTTGTTACAATAATCACGTGTTATTAAATTGAATTTAGGTATATAACGATATCCGTTCAGAAACGAATTACCCAAGGGCCTGCGCACTTTGGAAATTGTTTTATTTCATGAGTAAATAATTAATTAATTATTCGTTTTAAATATAAATGAATTATTATTTTGTCAGATAGAGAATAAAACCAGTAACCCGTGATTTCACAATATTTACGCATAAGTGTCCAATAAGAGCGGCGGGTAGCATATTTTTACGGAATATATATTTTTTAAATAATGTCGACAAGTGTTTTATTAAAATTTCAGGTGGATATCGTAATATAAACCTGACGCGTACGGAACAGGCTCTCACGGGACCTTGACCTTGGAAGTAGAATATTGAAGCGTCGGTGGGAAGTGTGGGTGTGTGGGGTTCATCGCAACACGCGGGTGTATTGTGTTGGGAGATTTTCCTCTAGGGGGCACATTGCCACCTATCAAATGATAAACTGTTGAGAAATGGCGTCGAAAAAATGACGAATTAACAAGAATATATGAGATTAAAAAAAATCACCACAAATAGACTAGCTTGGACTGGAATTAGATT
Source organism: Rhyacophila sp. 25_7 (assembly GCA_036584705.1). Classification (NCBI taxonomy): domain Eukaryota; kingdom Metazoa; phylum Arthropoda; class Insecta; order Trichoptera; family Rhyacophilidae; genus Rhyacophila; species Rhyacophila sp. 25_7. The sequence goes on along the minus strand of JAPMAE010007238.1, from coordinate 11,252 downwards.
TCTTAAAACGATTTCATTCTCTTTATTTGTTGAATTTTTTTGAATAATTCGTATGCAAATTAAGTCGTTTTTGGGTATACATATTGCGATAATGTTTTCAGGACTCGTAAGGTGTTAATATATAAAATAAACCCCTGATTCTTAGTCATCCTTTTCAAACAACCGTCATATATACGTCAGGTGGGGTGCTTCTAGGACTACCCTCATAGGAAAACTTGATGAAGAGTTTGTGTAAAGGTTGAACGGCAAATATTTTCTCATAAAGAGTAGATGAGAAATATAAGTCGTGGTCTCCGAGAAAAAATATTTTTTATTGTTAAGGAAATCTCTTCGAAAGTCTTAAAGGGAGTCGTGATAGTTTTCGGTACAAATGTGGTGCGTAGTTTTTCGAAGGATCATTATGGCATAAAGAATTGTTGAGTCCAATATATGTACATGGTATCTACCAAGACAAATTTTAAGGTTTTTTTGAAATTCGGATGATGATTTTGCGCAGCCTCCTAAAGATGACACGTCGATGTCAACCTTAGACGACTGGAGTGATTGAATCGTATGCACATCAGGTGCACAGGTAACTCCATATCACAAAAGATAAAACAACGAGGAAAATTGATATTCATCCTTTCAGTCTAATTTCTAATCTTTGCACTAACTTGCATGGCGATACCCTTAAAACAAACCATACACAATATTTTTTATACAATTATAACACTTTACATATTCTTGTTGGAGACCAACGGGATGCAGAAACCTCTAGCAAGAAGTTTTTTTCGCAAGTCAAATTAATATTTGAGATGTCGCGTGTAATTTTTAAATCTTTAATTAGGTTTGACTTACTTGATAAAAAAGGTTTGCTATTATTGGTATATACCTTATCTGGTTTTGTATTGAATATCAAAATACAGTCAATAAAGATTTGTGTGGAATTTTATTTATAAGTAAGGATTCAGTTGGATCTTTGAAGTACCGTAAACCTACAAAGCCACTCAATATTGCCATCTGTAACGAGGACTATCATGGTTTGCTTCCTTGCATATGTTAATTAGCATATTTCACAAATCGTCAATGTACCAAATCATACGTCTTCCGTTAGAGTAAGTCTCAACGTGTAAAATTTTCTATTGGATCCTATGTAAATTTTTAGTCAGGCTGTACGTAAAATTGTACGCATTTAGACTGGCTGCGTGGGCGTGGGAGTGATTTTTTGAAACGTAGAGGTTACGAGGTTGTTCCTATGCTGTTCGTAGCACATAATATCTAGGCATGGAAGTTTACAACGTTTGCGTAGATATGTAAATCGTGACGTAGTAATATAATATTTACCAATCTCATTATTTTGATACGTAAATTTAAATAGAACTCACGTGACAAAGCTGTATTCTTGCTTTTGTCAAAGCATTTGTATTATCAACGTGAAAATATTGACTGAGTGGAGAATTGAATTTTATTATAAATTATCTCCTACAACTACTCTAGATTAGTGTATCAGCGTTGTGTTATTGAAACTCTTCCATATGATATATATTGACAACTCCAATCGTCGGATTCTACATTTTCCAATTTCCCGTATTCTACTTCTTTCGTTGGGCCTTGTTTAATCGTACGATATAATACACTGAAACTGATAAAATTTAGAAAAACATCTAGTTCTGATAATTAAATTGGAATAATTGTACAATTGTATGTACACAAATATACGATACATTCAAATATTATTATTAAAATAAGACTCAAATATCCCATTAACGATAAAAAAAATCTTTTTTTAACGATATCCGATCAAAAAAGAAGCATATGGATCTCAACAATGTGAAGATTGTTTTGACAGTTTTTTTTATTAATTATAATTGTCAGTCATTAGCTCAACCGTTTTGGGTTCCTGTTCTGGCTACAATACAATTGAATAAACGTTTGAAAATTTTTGCAACCAGTACTGGCCTTAAGCCCGTGACTTCCGTTTGCTAGGTATAAGTGCTATCAACTAGCCTAACGAGGGCGACAAATATATATAAAATACAATTTATATTAATTATATAATATGAAAAAAACACAATATATATGATTGTTTTTTTTAATTTACTACCAGTTCTTGATTTATTGAAAGTTTTATCTTGAAATAAACAGAGTTTTCCGTGATGTTTATAAAAATGGATTCATGTGTTAAAACATTTTTAATTTAGCTTAATGTAGTGAAAATCCAATTCTTTATCATGCTTAACGATTTATATAGAAATTAGAACTTATCATAGATCCATAAGTAATTACTATAAATTTTAAATAATAGGTTTTGCTAAACTTAACTACACGAGATTCACAGTGTTAATTGGCGATTTAATATTATTTATGATTAATTGAACTTATTTTAAATCTCTATGTGAATTGTTACTTTATTAAGACAAGATAATTTATCATCAGACAGATCAATGAAAATTCAAATATGAAGATATATAATAAAATTAAAAGCTTCCATTAAAATCTTTTTGGATTCCCCCCGAGTTTTTTGAAAGCCTGATGTAATTGAAAAATTATTAATGGAAGAGCGTATTCAATTTTTACAGTCAAGGCTTTTATATATTTTGATAATACGATGATAAGAGTAAAATGTGGTTAACTTTGTGACTAAATATATTTTTTAAGTTATTGCATTCCTGTCACTAGTTAACCGAGTTCTGTTGTCCCGGGAGGCCGTTGAATACAATCCACCAGCTGTATTGGCGAAGTTATGAGAGCCAGCGAAATATAAGAGGAAGTATGAAAACTGACCCAATGCTGAAGACTCGCCTGCTTGAAGATGATACATACTCAATTGAGATGCGATTGAGGCATTTAGTTGTATAAATATCACAATGTTTATTATATTTGGAAAACAAAATTAAGATTTGGCCTGAAAGTGAATCAAAAATATTAGTTAAAACACTAAATTAAAAATAATATATATCCGGATATAATATACGAGGGCTAATAAATAATACATATAAATATAGCTTCTCAGTGAAGAACAAAGTAGTGTGGAATAAATAGTATTAGTAATTATACAGTACAATATCTACCAATATAAAATGCAGTATTCAGTATTGCCATACTCGTATTTAGAAAATGTTTTTATAATATTTTACACACTCACAATACATAAGTTATAATAATATTATATATACGAGTATATAAAATTTTGTTTTAAATATAATAACTATCTGCCGGAATTAATATTTCTTCATTGTCATTTTATCGCTAAGTTTGTAACATTTTAAAATAAATGCTCAATATTAAAAGCCATTTTGTTAGGTGAAGGTCATTCGCCATTTTGTCTTCAAATTCGATTGTAGGCATTGAAGCAAAGGTTCTCAAACTATAATTTATGACAGTAAATAGCATTTTTGTAATCTATTAAATTCATACACGGTGACTTGTGTTCGACCCCGCAGCTAGTTTTCAAGAATTTAAATGTTTTTTTTTCAAGTTGTTGAAATACGAATAAAAATTTATTTTATTGTAACCATATCCGTTCCGAAATTAACATTTGGATCTTACAAATGGTCACCCCTCCCTCCCGACCTCTCTTCCAATGTGAAGATTGTTTTTGACATTTTTTTAAATGAATAATCATCAGTAATTAGTTTCGGGTTCATATCCTGGCTACAATAAAAATTAATAAATTTTGCGACAAGCACAGTTCTTGAAACCGTGACTTCCGTTTACTAGGCGTAAGCTCTATCCACTAACTAGTCTAAGGAGGGCGATGAAATATTAATATAAATAATAAATTCATATTTATCATATTTGGATTTCTAAAGATACATTATCAAAATAATTTAAATAACGTTACGGAAAATCGTGAGGGATAGATGGATCCATTTGGTTTGATTACGTTCAGTGTCTTTCATACGGTTGTACCGTATAGTTGTCGATGAAGTCACATAATATGTCTAAATAGAAAAAAAATCCAATAATATTATTTTTTAATCGCAATCATTGTCTGCATCGTAAATGAAACTGAATATATGTGATATTTCTTGTCGCCCTCGTTAGGCTAGTAGCTAGCGCATACCTCCAGCAAGCAGAGGTCACGGGTTCAAGGCGCATACTGGTTTGCAAATTTTTTGTAATGTTTATTTATTTGTATTGTAGCCAGGACATGAGCGAATAATTGACAACTATTACTCGTAAAAAACTGTCAAAACAATCTTCACATTATGGATATCCATATGCTACGTTTCGGAGCAGAAATAGCTTAAAGAAATTGAAGAATGTAATCAAAAACACGTTAGTAGGAATACTTCCACTTCGCCGTCCACTGAGACACACACAAGCACGAACAAGCAGGTGTCTGATGGCTCAGTGGACATATGAAGCATCTAATTACAAAAAGCGATAGAAGCACATTTTGTCAAAATCGAAAAAAAATACGTTGGCATTCTACGCACAATTTCATACTATGTGTGAAAATTTTATATTTCAAAACCCAATATAAATTTATTAAAAAAATAAAAAACGAAATGTTCCTGCATTTGAATATTTCAAATTTCGTTGATTCCACGCGCATTTAAATATTTATTTCATTTTAAAGTTTATCTGATAATAAACGTCGTTATTTTGTTATATTTTCAACATTGAATACAATGAAAATAAACAATTTTAATGTAAAACAAAATTTGATATTGTAACATAAAAACATCGTTTGCCGACAATATTGAAATCTGCTTACATCGCTTTTGTTAACTAAACGCTTCATATTATCCGTTTATGAGTCCGAGGATTACGGCTTCGATTCTATAGCTTGCCACATTTTTTTCAATCGTTTATTTGTTATTTGTAATTCTAACCAAAACAAGCGGATATTGTTAATATTTATATAAATATATTACATGTAATTCCAGAAACTTTACTGAAATGCCACTTTGAGATTCACTGAACCGAGGCCTGTGGACTTACATCAAAGCTTTATCTCTTTTTTATTACATTTTTCTTATCGTGAATTTAGTTATAAAACTTTAATAAGTACTCACAAAGAAAGCTCTCTTTCTGCCCACTAACGTATTGAAACGTTTGAGAGAAAGCATTTTTTACTTGGTATCGAGATGAAAACAAAAGGTTCCCTGAGAAAAAGTAATTAAGTGTACCACATTAACGATTTTTTACAATACTTTTAGCGCTTTTATTTAAAAAAAAAATCAACATGAACAGTTGAATATAGTATATAGTACACATAATATAATTTGTAGAAGGGTTTTATGATTTAATATGGAATTATGGAGAGCTTTTATATAATTTAATCAGTTTTCTGTAGTCTCTAAGCCTAATTTAAATTGAAAAAATGTCACCCGCATTTTGTAAAAATATTTAAAAATCCGTACAGATATTTTATAAAATTTAAGGGCCTCAATAATTTACATCATAAAGCTCTTTGTTTTTTAATAAAATTCGTATTTTTTGGGAGATTTTTTTTTGGGTTAACGCGTAATGAAAAGGAGTTGTTGATTTTTATTTTGCATTTTACTTTGTCAGAATCATGTCGTCGGTCAAAGGTAACTTATTCTTTGAATATTTATAAAAAACCATCATAATCTCAGAGTGGAATATTCACTTACATTTTAAATAATAATAAAATATATAAGTATATAATACGACTTAATAAATTTAAATATTCTTTATTATTAAACTGTAAACTAAAATACCATTTATAAAAGAAGGGCGATGGAGAATAACGATAAGAGTCGCTTTTCGCTTATTTTTAAAAAATAAAATTTTCATGGTTATTTTATTATGGGCCCAAAGAAATTTAAAATCGTCCAAAATAAACATTTTATCAGAAAAACTTCTTGTATTAAGACTTTAGTTATACATTATTTACACATTTTTTTTCAATTGTGCGGTGGGCCTTATCTTTTCTAGCCATCAACGCGTGGTACCTGATCGTTTTTTGCTGACATATCATATTTTTGACCTTTCTTTCCACAAGCAAATAAATACACACTTCAATTCGTACAATAAAAATTAGTAAGATGGTGTCGTAGTCATGTTTTCGACCAAAAATGGACTATGATCATTATTTCGAGTCACACTTTATTTATTACCATTTATACATTTTTTTTTTGGTGGTTGAAATCTTTTACAAATAATAATGTTTTTTCTTTAGCAATACATTAATTAATTATTCGTAATAACTAGTAATGAATTGTTAATTGTATATATATAAAATAAGTATAACCACAAATAACATTACTACTGGTTTTATAAAATATATATTAATTATAGACTAAATAACTTTTTTTAAATACTAAAATCGTTTCATTCTTTCATAAGAAACTTAAGGCTTTTAAGCAGTGCAAGCTAAAAAAATTGTGGTCCTTGCAAGGTTTTTAAAGGGCGCCTTATACATAAACCTACGATTATGATCAATAAACGATAATTTAATTTTAATTTCGACTATTTGAAAAGAGTTTTGATTTTATAGGGGCGTTGAAATTAATAGAATACTTATAATTGATAATTGACAAAACAGACTGCTACTCATTCTTTCCTTATTATAAAATCCTTTCTTGTAGCACACCGTGAGTGGTGATACCGTCCAGTGTCACTCCGCTACGGGGAGATTTAAAATTAAAATGTGGGAAATAAAAAAACATTGCTTTCGTGAAAGGTCAGACAAGCGACCGCGCATAATCGCGGTTGTAATTACTAGTGGTCAGTGGTGAGTCCTTCAAAACTGAAATGTTAATACGGTTTTTGTTAATAAAGTAAAGAAACGTTATTATACGAGAAACTATGCACTGCATTATTATCATAGAACATATTATTTTATAGAATTAATAAAATTCCATATCACGACAACAAATATAATTTAAAATGAATTATATTGAATTGATTAAAATATTGTTTTTCCGTTTTCAAAGTTTGAATTTTTATACCTTGAACACAAAATAACAAAAAGCAAGCCTCTCAAAAATACGGTCTATGCTTTAATTCGAATTAAAAAGACCCCAGTTAAAATTAATTATTATAAATACTATCCTTGGTAAATATTTTCAACAGAAATCTCTTCGGTTTTGATTTTACCTTCATACTAAGTTGCTTAATGTCATTTTGCGGCTTGAACTATAGAAAATCACAACATCACATTTTCGACGCTTTGAAACATTAAGTATTTCACTAATCTGATTAGCAAGTTGTAAAGATAATTGGAAGTTTTGAGCTTTTGACGATGACATAGTTCATAGTCTGTTTACTAGAATATAATGAATTTTAAAATTCTTGAACGTCAAAGTAATACAATCATTTTTCGGAGCGCTTTTGGAATAATTTGGAAAAGCCTGAAAATACACGTGTACACAGAGTGCAATGAGTTTCGGAAACTTCTTCTACAAATATCGAAAGAATTATTTCTAAAAATAGTTTAAGCTCCGTCTGAACACGGAGCTACTCAAAAGAAACTGATCACTGACTGCAAATCACCAACCAGTCCCCTTTGAATCAGAATCTTTATAATTCGTGACGTATTATATTTTAACTAAACAATTGAATTCACGCTCAGATTTATACGGAATTCGTTTTGTAGACGTCTTATTATGAGGTATTATATTCATCGAATATACACAAGGGGTTATCCATAAACCACGTAACGTTTTTTATTATATTTTTTACCCTCCCCCTCTTCATCTTCACCATGTAGACATTCAGATTAACCCCCCTCCCTCTCAAAAGTTACGTAACTTTTCACATTAACCGATTAAATACCAGAAAAGAGTTAACTTGCACAACTTAAAACGCAGTTTGCTAGACAAATTTGGATTATTTTAAATATAAAAGTGCAGAGATATGATTATATAATATTTTGGTCATTAAAAACAAAGTCATGATAAGAAAACATTTGATATACTAAACAAAAAAATTATTTTCTATTTTTGCTTAAAAAATTACAGCTTACCGGGTTTTGACATCATGTCTGGCACAGAAAAGTTAAATAGGAATGCAATTTATAATCACCTATCCACTTTTTGAGAGGAAAAAGTGTTACGTAACAATAAAAATAAATCCACCCTCCCCCTTGTAACGCCATGTAGACGTTGGTGGTTTCCTCTCTCTACCCTTCAATAGCATTACGTGGCTTATGAACGATCCCCAAGACGTGAAAATAGATTTGAAAACTTTTATAATTTTCATTATCTGGCACTTGAAAAAACCAAGCGAAATGTTGAAAGGCTAATAGTGACGAAGAAGGGAGGCTTATAGCCAAGAATGAGAAATGAGCTTTCACCTTGAACCCAGCAGCCTTTCAAAGCGTTCTTGACTCGTTAAACTAGAGCTAAAGGGTATTTATGTAAAGGCACATTCACGAGTGGTTATTTATGGCGTGACATGCATCTTAATATTTCAATTCCATGTACAATTGCCGACCCTCAATATTGGTTTTGCTAACTAACGTGAATTTGGTCACTTAGTAATTTTCTATTTTGAGTATTATACTAATTTAATCAACACCTAAGTATTAGTATTAGATTTTTGAATTAAAAAATAGTAAACTTAAAATATCATAAACTTATTATGGATAACAGCATTTTTCGAAAAACATCATAAAAACTCAGGGCTGTAGAGTCGGTTACCGACTCCGAATCCAGTTTTTATTGTATTTTATTATTAGCTACGTCTATAATATCTAAATATAAACCCGAAACGGTTGAGCTAATAATTAACAACTATTACTCTTAAAAAATGAATGTTAGGAAAATATTCATGTTATGAATATGCTCCATCTTGGAGCGTATATGGAATTAAATTAAATAAAAAAAAATATTAGTCGCAGGAGTCATATAATATTATTTCACGATAAAACATGTAAACGCAACTGCGAAACGATAACTGAAGACGTAACAAGAAAAAGCAAGCATTAGACACGTGAGCGAGATATAAATAATACTGCTTCCGAGAAACTGTCCAATATAAGGTAGTCCTAGAATTCTAAATCACATACATTCGTTGACATTTGACACATGCCGTAATATTATTCACTAGAGAGAATAAAAAAAAACAGCCGGTCGATTTTCTTCAACTGCAACTCCGACTCCACAGTCCTATTAAAAACACAAGTAAATAAAATAATATTGTACACAATTTCACAGTTGAACAAAATAATTTGGTTTACGATTTTGATTCACACCATTCTGAATATTGCTAATTTCATTAGCAAATTACTGATTTTTTTAAAGCATAAAACTGTACAAATATGATATTAATTATTTTTTTAGTATAAAGATTAACCAAATGTCATAAATTGATCTTCAATTGCCTTAAACCTTTGATTAGTGAGTTAATTTTTTCGAACACAAATCCTAGGAGCGACTTACTTTTGCACATCGCAATATTTTTTGAATTTAATCCAAAGTGTTTCTTGAGTGTTTATATAATTATCTAGTGTATCAGTTCCGATTTCATTATGAAAAGAACATTTGTGTGACAAATTTGAAACCATGGGAGTGATATATCCAAGGAACACTCGTGTAAAAATGAAGCAAATATGACTGATCTATGTGACTGTTTTCTGTTTATGTAAACAGGCCATTCTTTTGTTTATTTACAATACTCATAATGATTCTAGGAAGAGCATAGGGGAATATGTAAATGCTTCTTCAACTTTATTTTACTAACTTATATTTTCGTAATGTTTACGTATTATTTTCTATCCTAAAAATATATGATATTGACCATGTTTAGGTAAAAGGGAGTAATTCTCACAAAAGAAACTTTACTTTATAGAAGGCACAAAAAATGTGTTTTAATAATTGTTAGTCAAAGTCACATTAATACAAACATGAAGTGCACGATGACCAATAAATTTGTGTTTCATTTTCCTGATCTGAAAATGAAGAAAGTTATTAAAGAAAAATCATTATAATTGACGTTCGATGCTTTTTTCCTTTCCAAAAAAACGTAGTAGATCGTCCGTTTTTAAAACTCTTTTCGATAATAATTCGGCATTTTTGGCTTAATTCCTTTCGACAGAGGGTGTATTTAGTTGCGTAAATTGTGATTCTCAAATAAAAGCACTTTTCAAAAAACTGAAAGTTATGCCCTTTTATCTAAACAGGGTCGATATAATTATTATAACTTCCACACACAAATCTATCTAGTGTTTATATTTTTTATAGATAATAAAAGAATGGCTTTGAAAAGAAGGATATATGGGGTTTGGGCGTTTACAAGTGTGTCCATACTGATCACGGCTTATGATACATTAGAATTGAATGAAAATTGTTTTCTTATAAAAGTTCTAAATTTTTTCGTCAATATGTCGTATTACATTGTAAAAATTATATCAATTGCGCTTTGTTCGTGATGAATGTGGAAAAATTCTGGAAAT
>JAPMAE010007237.1:0-11860 GCA_036584705.1 Rhyacophila sp. 25_7 | reverse complement strand
CCCATTTTGATAAAACAATTTTATCATTTGCACGTATTGTTGAACGCTATATCCGCCTATGGTAATTTGGCAAAACAGACTGAATAAATGACAGCCAATTTGACAGATTTCGCTTAATTAATACGGCCGCTATCAACTGTCAAAGTTCGGAAGTTTCTATTGGAAGACCGTTTAGAAATAGGACTTTCATGTACACCTTATATCGGAGTTGAAGTATTTGCAACAATTTCAACACTAGTTTCATATTTTTAGAATGTCCTATAGTTGTTTTGAAAATTTCAATTGATGATTTTTTGGAGCCATTTTTCGTGACAAGAAAAATTAAATCATAAATTTGTTCTGACGATATATTTATAATAATGTAAAACTAATCGATAAAATTAATGAAATACATTACTAAAACAATATTTTTACAATCAACGGAAAAATCCTTAGTTTCTAAAACAATGTTGAAATTTATGAAATTACTTTTTTATCTTGTTAATGAGAGATTAATGTTAATTTTAATAAAAAAAAACATAACAAATTTAACATATTTGCGATGTTTTTATTTGAACTATCTTTTCAACATTATATGCGTGCCCCATCACTTTTTGTGTATTGGTTAATCTTTAAATAACAATCGACTAATATACCATACGGTCCTGGGGTTCTCTATATATTATTTATTATATTTTAAAGATGTAAATATTATAAGAAAACATGGCATCTGCCTATGTATTCATTAGGGATACTTCGTACACAACACAATCAATGTAATCAATATTTTGAAAATTATCTGATTCTAAAATGAAAATGATAGAAAATGTTTCATATGTTAATATATACACATAAACTACTCGCATGTGTTGTATTTTATAGCTCGTGCAATGTTTATAAAGCAGTAATAAAAGCTTTTGCTTCATACTATCAGTATTTCTGATAGGTATAATAACAGTATTTAGTGCCTTACCCAATCTGAGGATTATACTTTTCGCCGCTGTTTGGATAGACGATAAGTGGGATTTTATTGTTTTCTCGGCCTCTGTTGATTCCAGTGATAAGGTTTTTGACGTAACTTGGATTGAGGCAGTTAACGCCAACGGCCACAAGCTGTTCTGGATTACTTTCCCAACATTTGGTCGCAACTTTTTGAAATAGTTCTCCGTGTGCTATACTTTGATCATCCTGGAAAATAATTATTGTGAAACTATAACTATATATACCGACAGTTATAGTTTTATTGGTTTTACTCAGAACTTGGATATTATAATTACTCACGTATACTATATAATAGTTTATAATAAGCTGCTGGCTGTATTTTTTCTGAAAAATACAGTAAATGGACAAATTCAAGTGACGAACTTTTCTGTATGTGTTCTATAATAATGTGAAATTTCCGAATGTTTATGTTAAAAAAGTAGTCAGTTTCTTTGCCGTTCTACGTTCATAAAATTAGATTTATATAAAATGTGAAGTGAATGAAAAAAGTTTAACTTGCCAAAATCATAAAAATTAATATGTTCAACATATTCATGAAAATTGATGTTAAATAAACGCGACTGATTGTTTTTAATAATATAGTACATTAATTTTAACAAAATCTTAGCATTACGCACAGAGAAATTAAAAATACGTAAAATATTGTGTATGTATCAAGAAATTCTAACATTAAAAATTCTAACACTGTGAATTATTCAAAATCACCACCACAAACATGAATCATCAATCAGCATTTAATATTAATGTGATTTATTATACATATAAATAAGCATGTGACTGAAAAGATATTATTTTAATTGAAATATGATTTGAAACATATTAAGGTATACAAGTAATACGCCTGATGTATTATAATTTATCTTCCTATTACTTACCAAGAGGCGCATTAGCAAATTATCGCACATCTCTTTCAATTTCACTGACTTTTATCATGTTTCTGGCTTTTTTCTTATTTTCTTGACACTGCTGATATTTTTAGTTTGCTTCGTTGTCCAAAGTTATTGTTATGTGTACTTACTTACATGTAGGTATATTTAAATGCAAGCGTATGTTTATTTGAAACAACGGGAGAGTATTCAATATTTTAAATAGTGATGACTTTAACAAATTATTTGAAGAAGTTATTTAATTATTTTTATGACACAAAAATATTTTGTATACATGGTTCTAGAAAAAAATACGGGTTACATTGAGCTACTATATTTTAACCAGGGCTGTGAAGTCGGAGTCGGAGTCGTGACATTTATGTCGGAAAAAAATCGACCGACTCCGACTCTTTTTTTATTTTCTTTAATGAATAACATTATGGCATATATCAAATGTCAACGAATGTATACGTATCAGAATTCCGGGACTACATTATGTAAGACATTGTCTTGTAAGCAGCGATTAAAGTACTTTCTTTTTTTTAATAATGTAATTTGTCTAATTTTTTTAAAAGTTTGATTTTATTATTTTGTATATAATTATTTTTGTATAAAGATATTGCTTGTCGCATATAATTAATATATTTTTATTAAATTAATTTGTTTAAGTACATGTACTTAATCTTTTATTTATACATATATCATTATCAATAAGTCAATATAAAAAATATGTAGAAGTAGCAAATTGTAAAATAAAATAAAAATCAAAGTCAGGGTCGGTAATTTTTGAACCGACTCCACAGCTCTGATTTTAACGTAATATTATATATGTCGAAAATTGTTAAACACAAAACAATATTCAGATGCTAACATTTTTTAAAAATTTCATACATTCATTTTATTATTGCGAAACATAAGTCGACAATTGCAGCAAAGGATTTACTTTCTTCACTATTATGTGTATTTGTACTTAATGTAATGTGATTTAATCTATATAATTTGGTACTGCAAAAAAAATGATAAGTGGTTTGTGTTAAATGATTTCAACATTTAAAAAAGGGTAATTGTTATTTTCTAAAAACATATCACGATAAAAAGAACTATAAAAACCTTGCAACTGAAAGCCAGCCATGCTTTTACATTAGGGTATTCTTTTATCAGTTCAACTAACATCTCTGCCTCTTCCTGGCAGGGGATGGTCTCCAAAGCGAGAAGGTCTACACCTGCAGCAACCAATGCTGCAACTCGAGGTCTGTGCCATTCCCTCATAACCTGATAATAGATAATTAATTAGTAAATAATAAAGTCTTCAATATTGCTAATCAACATTCCCCAGGGAATACTAGTTCATATCTTTAATGGATTTTTCTATATTTTTTAGATTCTTTTTCAACATCATTATTTTTAATGATTAATAAATAAGTTAGCAATGTATTTTATAGAATTAGGCTGTTAGCTTCACGAAAAAGTAGTAAGCTTTTAGTGAATTCACACTAAAGGATTATATTAGACTTGCGGTTTGTTACGAAAGTATAAAGTATGTATTTAATTTATTTCCGAGTGTTCCAGCTTTAAAATGAAAAAAAATCAAATTCATATTCACACATAGTTCTAGAACTAGATAGACCCAGTATGAAATGATTTATCTACGACACTTGTCGTATCATTGAATAATCAGTTTTATTGAAGCCTAATTTCATATATTTATGCTTAAGCATACAAATATAGAAAAAAACATAAAACTTTATTTACGTAATAGTCAAAAATCACCACTAGATGCATACAGTTATTTTTAAATTAACACATCGTTTGTGGGCCTGCTGGAGCATTCATTAATTACCGGAGCAGTAGAAAAATCAAATTATGCACAGTAAATGCGCAACTTATTTTGACATATGACAGTAAAATTCGTTTAAAAGAGAGACTAAAATCTATGTTTTGTTAATACGTGAGTTTACAGTATCTTGTTATGAACATGTAAATGCGTACAAATGATTGTAATTACTAGTGTACCGTAAACAATGAATTACTTACATGTAAAGATTAAAAATATATTTATAAAGGTTTTTAAAGAACCACCACTGACCCGCCAGTATACGTGATTGGGTCAGTTGTCATTCTGACACTTGCACGAATGAAAAGTTTTCAGTAAACCTATCCGTAGCGGAGATGCACGGGGCGGTATCACTATGCTGATTGGTATATACAATATTTTAGAGAAGAGAAAATGACTAGGGGCTTGCCTCGTCGTCAAATCTTTTGTGGCATGAGCACATTTATACTGAATAAAGAATTCTCACGTGTATATATCTGTACCTGGGAGGGAAACTACACTATGTCGAATATTGTACTTTCTCACTGTGGCTGTACATAATCGTTTTGGTGTTGCTTCTCTCAGATAATATATAACATTGTGTAATATTCTTTTAATTATATTCTTTTCTAGTAGGGTTGTGGTTTATGGACGACCCTTATTAGCAAGTTGGCTTATCGGCAATACTATTAAATCAAATACATGCAAAAGGTCGTATAGTTTAGTTGATAAACATATATACATGTTCACAATAAAAGACTCAGATATACGAGTACGTTTGTAAAATGCTCACCATACGTATTCTAAATGGATATCGAATTATGTATGACATCTTGTTTGTAAATTATTAATGCTGACAAAATTTATTGTAAGTATTATATTGAATTATTATAATTTATAGGATACTGAAGAAGGAGTATAGATTGACAGGCCGCAAGTAACAATTTGCAGTAAATTATTGCCTCCCCATCTATGCAGTAAGAATACAATTGCGGACGCCCTACCCTCGTCAAAGATAGTTCACTGGTGGAAACTTCCTGAATCACAAATAGGAATGCCTCCCAGATCAGGAAATTCCAGGTTAAATTACTACAGTCATCTATACCGATAGCTATATAGTGTATAAAAACCCATGCTTGCGGTTAGTATAACCGGAACGCATCGCTTTTTGTATACTTGCACGTCATTTCATTGTATTATTCATGACACGATTTTTGCGGTAAATTCTTTAACGTTTTTTAAGTTGAACGAAAACATTGGAAAATACTGATTATACTGATTGTTTAATATTTAATAATAGAAAAAAACTATATCAAAATGGAAGCTGTATTTTTTAAAATATGACAATAAAGAATGATGAAATTGAGACAATATAAATATTTTTTTTAATAGTAAAACTAATATATCGTCGTCAATGGGCAAATACATCCCACATAGTAAAAATGTAATTGTTCAGGATGAACTAAAAACTGATTTTGAAGAGTTAAGAATTGTTTTTTAAAACATCGAAAATACGCTTTGTAGTTTTAGAGGCAAGAATGTACACACATTGGAGATTTTCTCTATAGGTAGAATAGTTGAAACTCTATGCAATATTATATTTAACTCAATCACATGAGAATTATTTTCCCGTTGATGACGATATGTGCATTAAAAAGAGAGAAGAAGTTGAAAAGAAGAAGTTTATTGAAAATTATTACAATAGTTGAAAAAATAAAAAGAAACTAATAAATTAAAAGCTGAAAGGAAGTATTTAAAAAATATCCATTAGATGAATTTCTCTCATTTTTATCAAGTTAATTAACTATCTTTTTATATCTCTTTGTACATGGAAAATAAACAATTTCATATATAATAAAAACGTTGCAAGAAAAATTTAAGGTGAACATTAAACATTAACCTACAATAAGTACATATCTAACACAAAACTTCTTAAACATAATATATCGTTTCAAATAAGATATCAAAGAAATTGAAGCCAGTCTCTTAATCTGGTGAGAGATGTACTATCAAGTTAAAGTATGCATTTGATTGCAGGCAATGCACACCACCTAAAATATATACTAGGATACGAGTACTACAGTTTGATTTTTCTATAGAACTTTAGAAGGTTCTTTACTAATCTTTTTCTAACTATGTACTACCACTCACCTCACCTCTACTGTAGTGGTATCCGCGTACCTGCCATGATATTCAGAACAGTCATGGAGATGTGCTCCGTATGGACCGACAGATCCCACTACTTTAGGAATAGTCACTGCAAAATAGAAATAAATTGTGATTGTAATGAAAAACTAATGTTGGTAAATCGGTAAAAATTTTAAATTTGTAAACAATTTTCTTATGCCTAAAATGCCAGTGATCAAAAGTTCATTATAATGCATTCACAAACTTCAGTGATTATTTGTTTTATTGGAGGATACCAGGAGTATTAGTTTTTAAACAATCATGACATGATTATTTTTCACTTACTCTAATTTATTAAAAAAAAAAGAATTATTACATCTTTAATACACTATATGATAATGTTCGTATTTTTATACCGTACCATTTGTCACCTTCGTATGTGAGTAGATAGAAGATCCAATTTACGAGCCGAGGGTTGCAAGTTCACATCCCATAGCTGTGCGAATATTGCACAGGTTTTTTCATGTACATTTGAATCTAGCGCGTAAACCAAATTGGTACAGTTACTACCTGATAATTATTACTCTTTAAAAAAATCTATCAAGGCAATCTTCACTTTGTGGAGATCCATATGCTTCGTTTTGGAGTGAAAAAAAGAATTTTTCGGTATTAATAGATATATTTTATTATTAATTAAGAGGCTTCGATTTGTACTCATTACAGTTGTCCACGTCCGCATCATGACTTTACAGTATAAAGCTCTAATAAGTAAAGAAAAAAAGTTTACTTATCTGTGATATGATTATTAAATTGGTTAATTAAGAGTAAGGAGCATTTAATGATTCAAGTCTCCTACATAACTTATAAGTGCGTTTCCGAAATCATTTCCGAGTAAAGTACCATTTTCTAATATATCTACTAGCCTAAAATCTTAATGCATTTTAATGTCTACTTTTTGAAAAGTAATATAAATCTTTATTCAAAAAGTATCATGAATTATTTTATAAATATTATATAATGAGAGAAACATTGCTATGACAAAAATGTTATATTCTACACAAAAATAAGTTTCATATTAAAATGCAAATGTACGTTATTGAAATTGTAATAATAATGTTATGACTCAATTCGTTTGATATAC
Organism: Rhyacophila sp. 25_7; assembly: GCA_036584705.1. NCBI lineage: Eukaryota > Metazoa > Arthropoda > Insecta > Trichoptera > Rhyacophilidae > Rhyacophila > Rhyacophila sp. 25_7. The sequence goes on along the minus strand of JAPMAE010007237.1, from coordinate 4,932 downwards.
GAGAAAATAACTTAATAATAATATACTCCAACGAACCTGCATCCGGATATTCATCCATGAAGATATCTCGCGCCTGTTTAGCAAGTTCTACAGCCTTGTACATAAGTCCAACGCCTTCTTCAGGACGCATACCAAGATATTGCACAAATCCTTCTATCGATGCCTGATATGTATTAGTAATAATTAAATCAGCTCCAGCTAAAACAAAAAGAAAATATTGACTTCATTTCATATACATCTACTGTTTGACTTAAGTTAATGCGTGTATGGAAACAAAGTATCGATTTAAAAAGTCATAACACTTATAATCACTTATGGGAGTGAGTCGTGAAAGGTAACTTATACATGAAAATACGTGAATATCTACTGACGCATATATGAGAATATAATACCTGAATATAAATGATTATGAGTAAGATATGAAAATTGCCAGTTTCATAAAGCTGAAAAGTTTTTAACTTAGGTACTTATGAGTTGTATGTTCAAAAGAACTTCAGACGGAAAGATATCAATTCTAATATGCTGAGGAGATAACTGGAAAAAAATGTTAATAATTTACTAAAGAATATGAAGTTCTGAAAACTACGCTGGCAGGAAAAAAGCAGTAGAAGAAGTCTTCTTTTGAGGAGCAGGGCTATAGAAAAAGAAAAAGCAACAGTTGAAACGATGTGTCATAGATTCTTATATTCGGGTAACCTTTTTGCTTAATTTATTGTATCTTTGAATACATAGGTATGTCAGAAAATTGTATGGAAATATTTAGTTAATACTCATATGTTTAAGTCAGATATTTTTTAATATATATGAGTATATTTTGATATATACACTCGTACACTGGACTCTCTTTTTACATGGTGGATATGTTCCACGCAATACCGTGTAAAAAAGTATACTAAAATAAAATAACAAAAAAACAATGGTGGACAGTTTTCTTTGTATAAAAATCAATGAATAAAATTCGATAGTTTTTATTGTATTTTATTTTTATTTAAAAAATCGTAACAAAGATTATTAATTATTAGACAATAGATGAACCCGTTTAGGCACAATTTGATAGGACATCGCTTTCATCACTTGAAATATCCAGAGCCTTTATAATATTTATTTTGAAGTTTTCGGGTTTTCTGGGTTTAAACGAAAATTCTGTTATCAATCTCTTAACTGTTTTTTTGTGAGTTTCTTGTATGACTCTTGGTAATGAGCCAATCACCTTGAAATTGTAGAGCTCGTTCTACGTTGTGATGTGCATAGTACTGAGTAGTAAGTACTCGTACATGCAATGTACATAGCACGGTGTTAATTGGAAACCATATATAAAAATAGTCTAGTGAAATAAAATATGATTATTTAAATGTAGTTATGTATTCCGCATCAAAATTAAATTACCACTTTCTTTAATATATACTATATTTAAGTGCAATGCAATAAAAGAAGAAAAGACAATAATTGAACATAAAAACGATTTGAAATTTGTCGGAATTATTGTTTTTCTTTTGAATTTTACTAGTTTTCTGCTAACTTCATCCGTTTTTACCGGGTAAATCTTATTTAATAATATAAAAACTAACCAATAACCTTAACAACACACAAAAATATATTTGTTTACTCATGAAACTTTTGCTACTTTCTATCTACATACGAGTATGTAGATTATTTTCCTTTATATAATAAAATCGATCATCGAATAGCTTTGTGCACCTTTTCATAAACGAACAAACTGAATATTGTATTACGCAAACATAACGCTGTATGTAGATTTCATTATGTGTATACGTCTTATCAAGTTTACACTGGATTGGTTTTTTATTTTTTTGCTTTTTTACATATGGTTGAATAAATTAACATAAGAAAAAAAATATACGAAGTATTCTTTTAGTGTATCAATTGCCTTATTTTACCACTATTGAAAAGAAAAACTATAAAGAAAAATAATATTTTTTCCCTGGACTAACAATATTTGTTTGAAATTTCTTCTTTTTATCTAATACCAATTGTTCTAATATAATTTACAGAGAAAGTTTAAATTGCGTAGCTATATTTCAAGCTATGTAATAACTATCATTATAAAAATTAAGAAGCTATACTCTTTTGGCAATGAAAAACAGCTGAATTCATTAAAACATACACGTTTTATGATATTAAATAGTTTTATATAGCTTTTTGGATTATTTTCTTTCTGAATTTTATACGCGAATATTTGAGTATCATCAATCGTCTAATAACTACGATTATATCCTGATATACAACACCAACTTTTCCTATATTGTTTATTTTGAAGTAATTTGGCACTTTCAATATTTAACGGTCAATAATAACTCTTTTAACAGTCCGAGTTTTTAGAATGTGACTAGCCTTAATGGATTACTGAACATTATTTTCACTGCACTATTCCAAAATTAAATGTCCGCGCTTTCACTGGAATCAATAAACTTCTATGAATATCGGAATTATAAAGTTTTTCCATGTGTTGCCATTAATACAACCCGAGGTGGCACAATAGATATGGGGTCTGAGTTCGGAAGTCGCGGGTTTGACCATATATACATTTTACAATATTTCACTGTATTTTTAATTTGTATTCTTAATCGAGACATTAACCCAAATGGTTGATATAATGAGCTAAAACGGTTAGCTAAATCATAAGAAAAAACTATTTATAAAATGTTCATACTCTGAGGCTTCCATATTCACCGAGTCGGAGTGGATATGGAAAAAAATATACTTACAATTGATTTATTAATATGGTAAATAATTTTTAATTTGAAAATGTATATAAACAACCTAACCATGCCTAATAGCAAGAGATCAAATACATATATATTATGTATATGTAGAGTGTTATGTATGAACTCATTTCAAATCATTCGTATTACACTTTATAATAAAACTTTCATCACAATTATGTATTAAGACTTCATGAAAAATAATCCATAAAAATACGAGTATTAAAACGTTAGATGTTAAAAATAAGCACACATACATCAGTTATTTCAATAGAATGTGAGTATTATTCTTGTAAAATCCAAATAATATTTTCGTTTAAAATTGTTTATGTGCTTTAAGAACAAAGAGGTAATATGTATTTATTTATGTGTGCAATATAGTTGCTTCCATTTATTAAAGCCAAAGAACCAGATAACAAATCGACAATACTTACTTAGTGCAACTAACTCATTAGCTAATGCTCCGAGAGCAAACACATGTAGAGTTTCCGCAACGTACGTCGCTAGCTGATACATTTTCTACATATTATATTATATTAAATGCTTGGATACAAAATAGTTTCAGATTTTTATTATACATGAGTTTAAAAAATGCTTTTAATATTCAACTGTATTCTATGTATGATTGCAAGAATTAAAGCAAACATAACTATCGTTCTACACTACAAATTACTAGAATAATAAGTGAACACTTGGAGAAATTAAAAATTGTTTTAAAAATAATGAGAACGTATTAAGATGCAAATGGATATAGAGAGATGATATGCACTAATGGGTTTTCAGTATTTCATAATGCATTTGTTACAAAACAGTACACTTTAAATGAAGTACTATAAAATAAAATAATAAATATTTAAAAAATAGCAGTATTTTTAAAAAGAGTTAAATGTATTTTTTATTTCAATATAGGTTTGTATACTATTAGCATCAAAAGAAACGATGAACAAGAGGCCTTGAGGTATTAAAAAAATCAAACGAATTTCATGCTTATTTTATACCCGACAGCTTCAAAAGATATTTAAAAGCCTAAAAGCGAATCAAAGAAAAATTGATGTAGACGAAAACAATAAGAAATGCCGCTGATTGATAAAATTTATCTAAGCATTATAAAGTAATTCCGAAAAACACCCTTTGATAAAAAACGATATACATTTATGCCAACGAATCTGAAATACAGTTATACTCGTACAATAGATACGGCAAGTGATGTGGACGCGTTTCATAAATCCGATTGAGTATATACTCTTTCTAATCATTTGAGAATTTTACTAGATATTTTTATAAAAAGAATATTATATATTTTTCTTGGTATTTTGAGTCAAGTATTTATGGATTAATAAGTTTGCTTTTTCACTGAGGATTATCTGCATTGCAATGATTTTTCATTTCTATAGTGTAAACATGTAGAGTTATCGATATTGACAACATTATTTAATAAGAATTTTTGTTTAATTAATATAACATATTGATGTACTAAATGAGATAGAATAATGGGACGTGAATAGTGGATTGGAAAAAGTTTGCACATATTGACAAAAGCAGCGGTCGACAACTTTTATGCACTGGGCTGACAACGTTTATTTATTTTAAGTTTTCGAGATTATGTGTACTATTGACGGGTATAATTTTTTTATAGACAAGAGAGTTTTCAAATAAGTATGCCACTCAGTGGCATCCGTGTCATTCTGATAGCTGGACTAGAGCACGATGACAGATATATTAAACCAGAAACACCAAATAGTTTTTATGTATGAACGTACTCATTACTAGCTATAATGTTTTATAGTATGATTTATTATGATTAAGAATGTAAAGTTTCGGCTACGAAAAATGCCAGTATCAACATTGCAGGGCTATTATCTAAAATATAATATTATTTTGCATAAATGCGGACCTCAGAAGGAATATTCAGATTTCAAAAATATTGTTTTTTAAGTAATATACATGTGCATAAAATTGACCAACCATAAAACTGTTGTTATACTCGTATATATATATCTGATTTGCTTATTTGTAATGCATAATAGTTTCACATAAATCTCGCACGAAAAAGAATAGTATATAATTGATGTTATCAAACGAAAAACCATAACTTAACAATTATATTACATATTTTCATTAAAAATACTCATTCACATATTTATTGAATTATGATACATGTAAGCGTAATTAATGGAAACAATATATGTATATATATATATATATATTA
>JAPMAE010007233.1:0-11861 GCA_036584705.1 Rhyacophila sp. 25_7 | reverse complement strand
ATCTGTACCCTAATTTAAGATTCCTACATTTTTTTCTTTTTGATTTCAATAATACATACGATCATTTATATTTATCCGAGAATAAAAAATATATTTATACGTATTTTGGCGACATTTTCCACCCCAATTAGAGAAGCGGCGTCAAGTACGCGTGCATGTTTGATTTACAGCTTAACTATTATTTGTATCTATATGTATGTATATGTATGGGGAGACGGTTTTGATATAAAACGTACTGCCGGCAAAATAATGGTTTGTGGGGTGAGAAGTGGTGAGTGCAGAATCGGGCAGAGGGAGTACGGTCGATAGTAGCGAACCTGCGCGCGCAATTTAGGAAAAAATCTTGCTCGCAGTGACGCGGACTGAAATATTCTTAAATATGTTTATTGTTTTCGCATAATAGTGATTATGAAATATTGTGTGCTTTTTCAATGACGGTTTTAGCAGCATCATACAAGTATTATTTCCACACTGTAATTAAATAGTGAATGTAATTTATTTTATTTTTCTTAAATTTTTAATTAAAAGTCATTATATAAAAAATAACACACTTATTTAAATTCATTGAGACAAATGATATTTTAAACGAGTCTGAGTTAAAAACGTTACGACAGATTAAACTGATTTTGTTTAATACATAAATAAATAATGCGGAAGTAAGTATAACAATTCTTATTTTTCAAAATAAATAAACACAAATATATTAAGCGTGTAGTTGCAAAAAGCGATATATACACATATTGTCGAAATCGAGAAAAAATACGTTCGTATTCTACACACAATTTTGTACTATGTGTGAAAATTTTATCTTCCAAAACCTAACTTATTAAAAAATAAAAAGTGAATAGTTCATGCATTGGAATAATTCAAATCTACAGGGTTGATTCAGCGCGCATTTAAATATTTAATACATTTTAAAGTTTATCACATGATAAATCCCGTTGTGTTATTCTAATTTAAATATTGAATACGATAAAAATAAATAATTCTATCATAAAATAAAATTTGACCTTGAAACATAAAAACAATGTTTGCCGAAAATATTGAAATGTGCTTATATCGTTTTTTGTAACTAGACGCTTCATATATATTTTTTAATGTTTTATTGAAGTGTTTTTTTATACTTCACTATAATATATATTTTTTCTACTTAATAATATAATTAGCTAAGCTTTTACAATTATATATACTCGTAAAAAAACTATTTGGATTTAAATTTATTATGAATATATGAATAGATAGTATAATATTTTGTTAGCATTTATGAAAAAGTATATATTTTTACTTAATCTGATATAAATTACTAAATGTTAGGTATAAACTATAAGAGTCACAAAAAAAATTGACGAATTAACCGATTACGTGCCAAAAGCGAATTAACTCGCACAACTTAAAACGTAGTTTTCTAGACAAATTTGATTATTTTGGCTGATTTTAAATATGAAAACGCAAATATTTGATTATTATATGATCTTTAAAAACCTTTGAGGGTCTAGGGTTCGAACCCCATAGCTGGCGAAAAATTGCACAAGTGTTTTCATGTGCATTTGAACCTAGGACATGGATCAAATGGTCGACCTAATAACTAACAAATATTACCCGTAAAAAATCTGTCAAAAACGATCTTTACATTATGAAGATCCATATGTTTCGTTTCGGAGCAGACATGGTTAATAGAAAAAACAAAGTCATTAGAGAGAAACATTTAATATAGTTTTAATAGAAATATTAATATTCTATTTTATCTCTAAAAATCACATCTTGTCGGTTTGTGACATTATGTTTGGTACAGAAAAGGCTTAGATTTGCTTTAATAAGAAATAAAAAGAACTTCCGAAGTAGAAGCAGTGGTGTTGATAAAAAAAATGTTAACAATACCAATATGCGCACAATAACAAACAATTTTAATGAAGTTCATAGTGTAAAATTATATATATTTCTATTAAGTACGTGTATTTCAAAAAATATATATTTTGTATTTTTTTTTGTATTGCTTCACCACGAAACCACCCCTGAAAGCAATAATTACGCATGCGCCAAACACCTCGCGCTTGGTTGTACACTTGTTACAGCCCCCAGTGGAAACTCGGGTATCTGACTGACAGAATGTGACCTTCGTAGAATCGCTGTCAAACAAGAATAGAAAATTTAAAAAAATGTCGCCGTGAAACGGCTGCATAGCCAATCAATTCTATCATAATTAGTTTAGTGTAAAATTTTAGTATCCATAGACAATATCCGGTAATTATCAACGCCGACATTCCGCGCGAATTTGCCGACGTGAATATTGAAGTCTCTTTCCGGTAACCGCAATTTACCTTAGTATTATTCCATCATCTTCAGCTAAAAATACACCGTTTTAATAATTCATGCTTTATTATATTATAATAATATTCAATAAAAACATGTTTTGAGTGATAGATTTTCCGTCGGTGTTTTTGCATTACAATGGCCGCCCACCGTTGACATTTCTGGTAAAAACTGGAGTCCGTTCCATTCGAAGCCTTGCACGCGACGCTCGATTTTTGTTTGTTTGCGAAATAAGTACATAGCATCGCTAATATCATTTTCTTAATTCGTATTACGGATGTGAAATAGTAAAATAAAAGAATACCGTTGCAATGCGGAAATATTTATTTATGCGGAAACTTGTGTCACACTTCAGACTGATCGATAAAAGGGACATGAATCATGCAAGAATCTCAGCTTTTGTAAATTAAAAAAAATAAAACTATGGACATAATACTATTAAGTAACAAAAAATAAAAATACTCAGCGTTTATCTGTGTCGTTTCGATATTTTTTTTCATTTTACACGCTGCTTAAAGCCTTAAAACTGTCACGTTTTAATTGCGTTAGATGTTGTGAGTGTGTACATATTGCAAATAGAAAAGATTTATCTCCGGAAGAAATACAAGAAAACTTCAACATCATGACTACTGAAACAGCAAATCCAAGCCAGGTAAGCATTTGAAAATATTAAGTCATTATATTAAAACACTATTGAGATTTTACTAAAACCTCATTATAAATATTATAATGTATTTCGACCCTGTTCAGGTAAAAGGCGTTAACACTTGGTTTTTTGAAAAATGCTTTTATTTGAGAATCACAATGCACACAGCTAAATTTCTTTTTGAATTTACCCGAAAATATCATATTATTATCAGCTGAATTCAGATTTTGAAAAAACAATGACCTACTAAGTTTGTGTGGACAAGAAAAAACCATTAACACTAATTTTAATGATTTTTCTTTAATAACTTTACATTTAATTTATAAAAATAAAACAACAATTAATTGGTCATCATGCACTTCAAGATTGTGCTAATGTGACTTTCATAATCTTTAAAAGCGTTTTTGTTTCTCTTGTAACATTTGTTCTGTGATGGTTAAACTCTTGCACCTAAACACCGTCGATTCGATTTCTGCATTATTTAAAAATTGTACAATCGGCGTTTTTATTATAATGTAAATTTAATAGTTAAATTTTTAAACAGTCGCCTTAATAGCCTAGTGGCGTAGCTACGAAGTCATGCAAACCATGAAACTTTGTACACAAAAAGGCGTTAAATTTTTGGATTGTGTACATTTATGTAACTCTCGTTTTTTAATGTAAAATTGTATTGATTGGTCAAAAATGACCATAGTTTTTAATCGGTTGTTACTATCGGACTGGAGGGTCTTTCCGTGACTTTTACATGACGACCGAAAGTTCGTAGCTGTGCCTTACAAACAATAATTTTAACGTCATATTTAAAAAATGAAAACTAGCGTTTTAATCGTCATCGTTAACAGAGTTACTTCAAAAATACGTTTCCTTAAATATTTAATTTCTCTCTTACTAACGAGTAAATAGTAAAATATACAAATAATTACTATGAAAAAAAAAAGAAATCGGGCGTGGACCCAAAATCATAGTGTTTGTATTATACTTTTTAATGTAGCAATATACAATTAAATAATTATTACTAATATTTTTCTTAATTGACCAATAGCCAAACATATATTCCAATATTTCACTTATTATATATCATTTCAAAATATTTTTTGTAATGTTTGATGGCGTAGAGTCATAATCAATCACTTATAAATATATATATATATACAATGTGTTTTTCATTCATATATATAAAATGCGTCAACTTAATATCATAAATTTTAATTAAAATTTATTTGGTAAATATATTTTCAGCATTTTAACTTGGAAGTCAAATCCATATTCAAAAAGTTTTGGTGAATCTCATAAAAAAAATCTTTTATGACTATGGTGAGTATTATGACAATTAATTTTATCAACATGCAATTTTTAGCGAAAACCATTATATTGAAATAATAACACAGTTTGTATAATTAATTTTACAAGATTTTTTTAAATTATATTTTTTATTTTATTGCAGTAAAAGTCGGTTATAACGCGTGTTTGCTGCACTGCGTTATATGATAACCGGGATATAAACGAATTGTGCAAACTTATATTTTTTTCAATAAAAACCACACATTTTAAAATTATCTTTATCATGCTTACGTATTTTTTTTATTAAATGTCATTATAATTAATTTGTTCATATATTTAATAAATTTCAACAATTCCACATGCTTTATTTCTTCTTCTATTTTAACATACCCTGCCGTACTTGTATGTATTTTTTTACGCTGGGCACCCTATAACAAAAATGGAAATGAATGTCTACGGTAAATCCGAATGCGCGTAATAAAAACGCGTTATAGCCGGCTTCTACGGTTTATCAATATCGGTTTATTACACTCAATACTCTTTAAAAAGAGACCATCTTGCTTGCGTAAAACACTCAATAGTTATTTATTCAAGCTCTCTTTCATTCTCACTTTCATAATCTTAAGATAAATTCTATTGATTTTCTTGCCAATATCTAACTAAAATTTAAAAATATTTCAGGAAAATTTAATCAACGTTTCGTTATTTTCTAAGTAAATATGTAAAATTCGATTCAACTGAAGAAATGATAATGCAAGAGACAAATAAACAATAATAAAGGTTTCAAAAATCAATAAAAAACATTAATTTAAATTCAAAGAATATTATGAAGAACGTCTTTTGTTGTTGGTGATATTTATTATTTGCAGAATCTAACTTGTAACAACTCACTCCCAAAGTTTCTCATTTTGTTTCGCACCGCTACATACCCCTCGGTTTATAAGTATCCCATCATTGTAAACCCTTCCAACTTTTTTTTATTCTAATATTTTATCCTTCATTACAAGTTCTATTGCCTACAACTCCATATTATGATAAAATATGTTATATTCCTACTCTATTAGATAACTAAAAATACTTTCACAATATACATTTTAAAGTAGCAAAAGAATTATTATCCCCACGCGCCTTCATTTAATTTAGGCAATGTATTATTATAAAATGTAATCATATTCGACCGCACGTCGTGTTACATATTGTTATTTTTATAACCCTACGACGACCCTATGGGGATGAATATTCAACAATTCGCCATCTGTTCATGACTCAATACCACTTCACAGGATAATGTTTTTTTTATATGTCTTCCCCATTTTGCGTGCTTAATGTATGTATTTTTCATTTTTTTTTTACCTTAAAGTCCATCACTTTAGTACAAAGATGTACAACATTTTTTATTAGTCACATTGAGTGAAGATAAATTGTATTGTGCCACAAAAAAAATATAAACTCGGATAATTGTACATTAATTTATATTGAAATAGTACATTACATTAAAGGGCATGCAGGTATTCGAAAATAAAATACTCCGAAAAATACTTGGACCAGTCAAAGAAAAGGCTTGAAGGTAGGTTGTACAGTCGCTATGGACCTGAATGGAAATGGTAGCGCCATAACTAACTAACTAACTAATCGTTCATAAGTAAAACTATTGATTTTTTTTTAAATAAGACAGCATAGTCGAAATCACTCTTGGTGGCTTATTAGACATATTGTTTAGTTCAGAGTTGTTGAATCGATCCCATATCTAGTAAAATAAAATATAACATTTGTTTTTGTAGCCATAACTTGAAGCCAAAAAAAATTAAGCTTATAGTTAACACTTATTTATATATTCATATTGGTTTATATAGTGAGCTGATATAAAAAAGAGCCAATGGGATATTTCTATGGAAATATCCCTTTGGATTGGATTCCATGGAAAATTCTAACTTTAACCTCCCCAGGGTGAGTTTTTCAATTACGTTTGCACAATTGGGTAAAAGTTTTTTCAATAATCTACCTTAAAATTTTTGAATTTTATTAAATGTATACAATACTATTGTTGTATAGTATTTATTTTAAGCTTAAATAATATATACGAGTATTTTATTGATTGATACTTGACATGAATATATGTGTACACTTCTTCAAAGCGAATTTTGAGTGGACACATATGTGCGTCTATACTCTTAGACAGGTTAAATCACAGTAACATTTTGAAAGACCTCGTGTGGCTCGTGAACTGTTAAATAGACATCCTAAGCTATTCATTATGCCATCCATAAATAAATTAATAATACAACTGATTTATACTTATAAAGTTATTGCCATGGAAATATACGGAATAACCTGCACACCCCTGCTAAACTTCGTAATATATATTTTACGAATGTGGACTACCGGTTATTTGACATATATTTCTGTAATTTTAAGGGCAGTTTCCGAAAAAAGTACAAAATTTGTATTTAAATTTGATCTTGAGAGTAAATCATTTATTTTTTGGGTTTATTTAAGATGAACGAATTAATTTGAAAAATTGCCAGATTTTACCATTATAGAAGCTAAAAAAATGTTAATTTTTTCGTCACAGATTTTTACTGCTTATATTAGAAACTTAAACACGTTAAAATTACTGAGGTTAAAAACGTAATAGCCATTTTGTTTATTTTAAATGTAAAAATGTTATAACTTGTAATAACTTCAAATTTATTCCGAAAGTTTCCTATAGCTTTAAACTACCTACTTTTGGCATAAAATAAATGTTTCTTAGCACGATATTTTCATCGATTCTTTCCTCATTGCAAAAAAAACCTTTAAAAAAAATAGAGGTTTCATTAATTCAAAACATTTTTTTTCTCTTCTTTTAAGCGAAAAGTTTTGAAATGAGTTTCATTATAAAGAATAAAAAATCAATTACTACCGAAAGTTGTCGTGACCGCTGGCAAAAAAATTTCGCTTAAATCTACGTTGAGAGTGACGCATAATTTTTTAAACTTTTACGTTTCAAAACTAATTTTATTTTCACTTCATTCGTTTCTGGGGAAGAAATTAAATTTTGGGTAAAGCTCGTTAACATATTTTAAGAAACATTTGTAAAATATTTAAAAAGTAATTTAGAATAATACATTAACAAAATACTGTGTTTTGTTTTCTTTCTACTTCATTTCGCGTATAGTTTTAACTTGTGGTTTTCGCATCATGAAATTTTCCCGTGGCCGCACAAGTATCATCAGCGGTCCCAAGAAAATGTCCCGTGATAGCTTATGCAAGATTATCTGTAATTTTAACCCATTTTTCGCATTTCTTTATTTTTTTAACATAATGTAAAAATGACAAATTATTGAATACATTCACAACATGACGATATTGAAATAATACATATTAAATAAAATATTCAAGATAGATAGAAAACAAACAAAAAAATTAAAATATGAAATATGAAATATTTTAAACATGAATTAAAATATATTTATGTTTGGGAAAGTATACCGATTGAGCTTAATAGATTATGTTATTCAAAAAAATTTCAAACATTAAAAATCCACTTAAACTTACCTCACTCAAGTGGAAGATATCAACATCCGAAATAATTTCCTTGAAAGTAGTCATTATAGATAACGGATACAATCTCGATGACGCATGTCTTTTATTCTCGTTAACTAGATTCCGACAACCTAGGAAATATGTAAATTCCATCTATAGAATGGACAGAAATATTATGGCCCATAGACCATATTAAACCAATGAAAATGAACTGTTTAGCCATGTCAAATTAATCGCAAATAGAACTAATAAATAACTTTTTTTTCTCATTGTAACATAAATGTGTGCTCAAAAACCTAATTATACCGTAGATTTTGAAGATCATTGAAACGTTTATTACGCGACAAACACGTACACTTCTCGCCGGCTATGTAACCTAAAAATAATATTATAACCACTCAAGTAGTTCCTATTAGAAAAACACTTGCCACTCTAAAACTAGATGAAGTACTCGGCGGAACTATGACATACTGGTATGACAAAATACTGCAAAGCAACAGAGATGTATGTAGACATCATACGGTGTCCATAATTTACGTCTAAGCAGTGAACGTGAAATAATATGAAGAAGAAATATAGTATGTTTTTACATAAAATTAACCTATAAAATTACGGTCACTAAAATACTAAATGATTAAGGCTATTTTATATCTCTAATTTTTTAATTTAATATCTTAATTTTTTATCATTTTATTTTGATATATCAGAAAAGTAAGCGTTGCAATATTGCGTTCATCATGATTCAGACACGTTTAAAGTTTTAATTTTTTCTTGAAGGAATTCATATATTGTACTCAAATGTCTTCATAATTCACTGAAAAACTTATTCGCTCTAGAGAGTCTAGAGTCTAAACGACAGTCTTGTAAGTCTGCTAACTGTCAATAATTGTCGGTATTTCTTAAAGTACCCCATTATTGACGAGAATATGTAAGTATTTATAATACATTTTGTAAATTTAGCAAAATGCACCGTTTATCTATCTACTAAAACAAAAGTCTATTATTTTTACTTATCATAACGCTATTAAGGCTGTCCTGAAAACGCTTGAAATTTTGAAGTATATTTTCAGGACTATATTTGTTTATTTGTTTGTTTATATTATATTTGTGGATAAGGCAAACCCCAAAGATACTCAAAACAAATTAAATTTATAATATTGACCATACTTTGAAGTAATTTAGAAAATCGTCTGAAAGATTTAATTCTTAGACAAAGTGCGATTGAACATTAAAACAAGATAAGTGAGACTAATATATCTCAGTGTTTTTAAATTGAGCACCATTAAAATTTGAGCAGACGCATATATGCTTCCATACTCCTAGACAAGTTAAGACGGTTCAATTTTCATGAGAAATATATTATTACTGACATCATCCAGTTCAATAGAAATCTGACTTGAATTTATATCGATCTTGATTTTCTTAAATATATTTTTGAAAATACGTATTAAACTGTGTTATTATTTCCATACAAATGGCTTTCTACAGATAATTGACAGTAAATAAAATGAATTCTATAACATTCTATAAAATAAACACTTACGCTCATCAAATATTTTTCGTCGTAAGCTAAAAATAAATATAATATACAGAACAACCTAGCAATAATTCTTTAAACCTTTTAATTTTTGAAAATTATCATTTGTATGGCGTGGCAACACTTTAGACGTACTGATTTATTTTTTCAATTTCCCGCCGACAAGATAACACAGTGTCGACCCGTCATTCTACGCGTTACGAGGGTTGCCAGTTTAGACAGATAAAACAAGCCAACGCTTTTTTTATAACAATTTTATCATTTATCATTCATCTCGAATACCATCAAACTTATCAATTTACTAAAGAAAATGTTAAAAATAAGTTATTCATAGTTAATGCAATTCAATGAATATTTTGCAATAATATATCTAAACCTAAAAAATGTGGTTTTGAGTTGAGTATGTCTTCCGAAGCGTAGAATTCCGACCATTAAGATGAAAAAATCACCAAGACACACAAGATAGTTAGTATTTCTTTCTAAAATCTAAATTATTTGTTTGTCACTAAACGACTTTCGACAAAATCTTAATAAGTTTGTTAAGTTGGCTTAGTTGACAATGTCTTTATGGACGAAATCGGCTTTTAAAATATATTTTTCAATAAATTTTGTAGAAATTTAGGTAAAAAACTAGTACTATTTCATTATAATGGCTTTTCACAAAAGATTTGCATTAAAAATAATTGTTAATCTTTCTTTACTTTAGCGAAACTTTAATAGTTTTTTATTAGTTAGTCAGTTTTTCCTCAAAATTGATTTAATTAATTAATTTTAGATATTTTTTATAATAAAACATAAAAATAAATTATTTTGAAAGAACTATTTATTATATATGACTTATACTTTTTACTCTCTTTGCCTCCATAAAAATCTTTCAGATGTATTAATTAGCATCAAAAAATCTTAATAACCTAAATTATTTATTAAGAGTACATGAAAAAATGATATCACGTAGATAAAATCTTAAAAACATTAAATTTTGATTTTTCCTTCATCTCCAAACATTCAAATTGCATTATCTCAAAATGATGTTTTTAGGGTTGGAGACTTTTGCGTGAATGGTAAAGATTATGGTTGAGGAGTGTTGCCAATGGGAAAAGAAATGATTTTAAATGCCAAAATTTATCTCAAATATTACCATATTAGCCGAATTGTAAAGCGAATTTTAAAAATGGAACATAAAAATAAAACGGTTGCCTTATATTTGAGACTCAAACAAAGTAACAATGACTTTGCTGCTTTGTAATAAACAAGATAGCTATATTTAAATAAACTCATTCAGACGCCATCGTTTGCGCATTACTGGCACATTTCAATTTTTGATAGTATTTTTATCCTGTTTTTTTATTATTTTGTATTGCGTTTTAAACAATTTTACGTCCCTAAAAATATTTTGAATAACCATAACACGGGATGTTTGAAAAAAATTATCAATCAAGGAAGTCGCCGAAGTTATGATTCCAATTTTAATGTTATGGTAATATGTGCTACTGTAACAGCCAGCAACTTTGTGATTGCCAGATAATTTGCTATAGCTGAACATAATATTAAGCATTGCACTGCAATTGAAAACGATGAACATAATGTTAAGCGTCGTTGATTACAAAAACAAGGCTTGAATGCGCATTTTACAAGAAAGGCATTCTCGGGACCTCAGAAGAGTCGTTTTACTTCACCAGTATTTTACTTGGGTATTTTGGTTAAATATGTTTGTTAACTTTTTCAATATAATAATGGTTGCTTTATAATAGGGCAAGAGTTCTATTCAAAAAGAAGATTTAAAAATGGGGGCCATCAGAGTAGTCCTATTGTTGAACTAATACGATGTTATCTCTCATTTGAATAAAAAGTAGATAATACGGTTTTTTAATTTTGTTTTATTATATTTTTAATAAAATCTAGTTGTATGTTACCATGGTAAAGTTTTTTGAATTTAAACTAATTTTTCATTGTTATGATTTTTTTACTGCTGTGACTTCTCTAAAATGGATCTCCTTAGTGTGACGATTTCCTCTGGAGATTGATTTTCAAAGAATATTTGTCTGTCATTTCGTGATTTCAAACACACATGAATAAATAATATGTAATTTTAACGCGCTCTCTACGGATTTATAATCAAACACACAACCCAATGAACTACTGTTAGCGACAATAGTATTTACTATTGTTATTGTACTTTTATATATATATGTAGTTTATACACATTTATATTTCTATGTTATTATACTATAAGCTTCTACTATAACTATATAACTGCCTGTGACGAGACAAGTTAATGACAGAGTTCAATTACCATACACACACGGCGAACGATGACGCTTGCTTTTCATTTGTTTTAAAAACACTTTGTTGTTTCAGTTGTCCAAACATTAATTGTTGTCCCATATAAGTGGTTTTGCTTATAAATTTCACTGGCGATTTTTTTGTTAACTTTCATTTTTTTATCTCGCTGAGCGATATACCCGGGGTATTAATTAAACTTTCTTTTTTTATATCCATAAAATATACTTAATATACAAACTGTAAAATAAATAAAATAACATTTTCATCAGGTTTTACTGT
>JAPMAE010007226.1:0-11867 GCA_036584705.1 Rhyacophila sp. 25_7 | reverse complement strand
AAACTAGAAACCCCATTTTCTCAAATATTTCAGAAAGGGGATAGCCCACTTTGGCGTTAACCGCCTCAATTCATCTTTATATACTAGGACTATCACAGTGTTTACATAGATAATTCCATGATTAAAGTAAATTCCAGGACCAATGATATTATGTTCTTTTTTATTCATGTGTTGTTTGTGTACTACAAATTTTATTTTCTTGACTATCAACTTTCTTCAAGGTTTTTACATTCTTTTAATACTGAAAAACTATTATTGGTCCATGCATTATACCATTTTTGACAGAAATTGTATTTTTTTGATTAGTTTACTCTTTTAATTACAATAAGAAATCTTAAATATTTTCACATGGTTGAATTTTCAATTCAAACCTTCTCAAAATGAATTTTATTGATTAGGGGTTGTTCATAAATCATATAACATTTTTTCTTACCTTTTTTTCATAAAATAAATATTTTAATCACATTCTATCACGATATTACTTACAAATATGTATAACCTTTCGCTGACATTGATTTTTGACATTTTTAACATTATTTTGCAATAAATCTGTCATTAAAAAATATTTTTTGACACGCTGGAACCTAGAAAATAAAACGCAGTGAACCTTTTATAACATCATTTAACTCTTTGAAGACGGTGTGTACAAATTTTCAAGATTCAGAAACCTGATTATTACTAATTTCACCATTGTCGATATTTAACACAAAACTGCATTAAATTTTTAAAAATATTTAGTAAGAGTGGTAACATTTTAACTGATTAAATCCCAGAAGCGACTTAACTTTCACAACTTAAAACTTAGTTTTCTAGACAGATTTAGATATTTTCGATGATTTTAAATATAAAAGTGCAGATATATGATTATAATATGGTCATTAAAAACAAAGTCATGATATAGAAACGTTCAATATACTTTTAAAAGAAATATTTAGATTCTATTTTCGCTTAAAAATACACAGCTCACCAGATTGTGACATTATGTCTGGCACAAAAAATGTTAAATAGGAACGCAATTTATAATCACCTCCTATCCAGGTTTTGAGAAAGAAAAGTGTTACTTAATAAAAATTAACATACCCTCCCTCTTGTAGAGCCTTGGTGGTTACCCCTCCCTCCCTCTGAAGAGCGTTACGTGGTTTATGGACGACCCCTTAGTCATGATATGGGAAAAGTGTTATCTGGTAGTTTTGTCAACATACTAGTTCGTGTGAGTGTCATATCCAATACAGATTCTGAGTATAAAATTTGATCTGAATTCGGCAACTATGGAGTGGTGGTCACCTATTACTCATGAATAATGGAGTTATCCATCACAAATAATATAAAACTAACAAACTGTATAAAGATATTTTTTGTGGTGAGAAATATCAAACATTTTTTTTTATCAATCATTGTACTAAAAATATCAATAATCAAAATAATAGTTTAAATGTCACACATGACAAAAAATTATATAATATAATTTTGCACAATAATTGACAAAATTTGATTTTAAACATTTACCCACTAATCATATAAAGCTTCTCAATCTAAAACAATTTACACAGTCTCCCATAAGGTCGCTAATCACTGAACTAAACTATTTTCAACTGATCCTGTGTAAAATTATTAAAATATGTTAAGTAATACGAGCATAATTTTTGTAAACGTTTAGCGCAGTGGTTCCTAAACATATTATGTCTTTGGATCCCTTTTTATAGCAAAAACCCAACCGTGAACCCCTAAGAGAAATAACTATACATAACTGCAAAATAGAAAAATTATAAATTTAACTTTGATGTCTTGAATGGTAAATGGTGACTGTCACGCTGTAAGTTTTTTTTACTTTCATATTAATGAAAATAAGTCACAACTATTTTACTTTAAATTAAACTTTTCGCAGACACCTTCCAACCCATGTTGTGAACATTTTTCTTTGACTTTCATAATTATGAAAACGGGTCATAATTATTTTACTTTATTAAACCTTTTGCAGACCCCTAACGTTGCACGCATCCTCAAATTAAGGATCACAAGAACCGCAAGGGGTTCGCGGGAACGACTGGTCTAGCTTATTATGCATATCTACAAAAAAGCCTGCGCTTGAGGGTAGTCTGATACCAAAAACCGCCCGCCAAAACAGTATTAAGTTTGATCAACATCGTTCTCAATGATTCATTGTATTTTATTCACATATATTAAATATGTATACCGATCAATACATGCTTTTCTAAATTAAGCACATAATCATTTTATAGATAGAAAGACTATAATTTGTATATTAAATTTATTTATAAAAATACATTTAAAATATATAATAAACAATAATAATAGCAAAAAATTACACGAGTAATAATTGTTTATTATTAGCTTAACCAATTCGGTGCTTATTCTGTTACTAAATAGATATTTAAAAAATGTGCAGATCAGACCTGTAATTCACAGATTCACAAGCGGATACGCTCTCCATTAACCCACTACAGGTGACCTAACACACTTTCAGCAAGTACATTTAGGGAAAGAAGACTATATAAATGTGATAAATAAACAAAATTTCGAAAAATCAGTGTACTATCGAAATTATCAGTTATTCTTTGATAATTTGTTTATTGCACACTTAAGAAAAAGTTTTTCTTTCTTCTTTTGTTTCTTTTTCTCTTCTTTTTTATATAATTTGTTGGAGAAAATTGTAGGTCTACTCTTTCTCACCGAAAGTGTGTTAATACTGGTCGCTTATTTGTTTTACAAAAAACATACAAAAATGTATGAAGACTATAATCAAATACCATTCTATGTCACATCTGTGTCCTTTTACGGTAATTGAATATTTTGATTTCATACATACATACATACATGAAAAATTGCTGCAATTAATTTAACACTTTAAGATTGAAATGATTTCATGTGTTTCATTTAATAAAAGGACATTAACTTGAAAAAACTCACGTGAGAATATTTAATATCGTATTTTTGAAAAAGCCACTCATTTATTATTATAGTTTTGTGGGACAAGGATTATTTTTCCGTAGTTGAAAACATCACCCGAACAATGCTGTACGAAGTATTTAATGATTTTACAGGAACTAAGAAAACCTATTTATTTTATCTACTGATGGGAAAAAAACTATATTTATAGTGTATTTTTCATATGATAATAATATATTTTTCATCAAATATTGTAATCTAAAATGAAATTGAGAATTGAGGCACGTTTGAAATATTTTTTCAGTAAAAACGCTGTACTGCATGTACTTTACATGATTGTTCCATAAGGTGAAACTAAAAAAAACATTAAATTGTATAAAAAACTTCAAAATTGTATTTATTTTAAATGAATAAACAATACGTATTCACTCGCTTGGTAGGTTTTTATAAAAATCTCTATATCTGGAGGTAAATATTGACACATCTTTTTTCTTGTCCTTCTTTATAGCTAATGGAGTGCTATATGTCAGAGGTAGATCACAAGGAAGACGTAAAATCTGATTAAGCAGAAATCCCTTTTCCTTGTTAAGCACATGATATTGCTTCCATGAGAAAACTACATCAGACACGCCCACCATTTTATGTTGTTCTACCAATGGCGTTTTTTAAGATGCTGTATCTTTGTCAGGTGGTAGAATTTGGAACTACCGATTACAAAAAAACGTACATAATGTGACATAGAGCAAGTTGCATACTCAACTCATATAGCCCAAAGCGTTATTCGGGCGACGTCTTCAATTCTTCTGTATAGAAAAATACTTTTACATATTCTTTAGATCATATTAATAGTTGATTTTGTAGAAAATACGGACATACAATGATACTTGTAATCTTCGAAAAAAATTCAAAATTTAATACACAATTTCTAAACTTATAATATATTTTTTCAGTCCTGTTGAAATATCCAGTTAAATTATTATTGAAAATTTTAAAAATATTTTGTTACGACTAATCGTGTACTACAATCACATTTCAGTCACGTGTTTGACTCGAGCGAGAGCCACGAAACTGGCTCTCGTTGAGAGATCATGATATCCGAGAGGTCCCACTTCACAATCCGCACAGCACAGATATGTGATCTTCCCATCTGAGGAGTGGGAAAAGCCTATGTTTTCGAATGTAAATATATCTTCTACCATCCAGAACTCTGAAATAAGTTCGGTCTCTATGTCTTTATAGCTTCTCGATTGCGTTGTTTTGGGAATGAATTTCTGGGAAAAAAAACCAAAGATAAATTAGAGAGAAATAAATTAAAAAATATACTGCTCCTAATAAAAAAATAAACAAACTACAATAAAAAAGATTTAATCATAATTGCAGTTTTAAAATTATTTATATTTTTGATTTGTTTGAGTGCACTTACTTATCCAGAAACAGTGCCAGGTATATATCTGATGTGGTTTTTGTAAATATCGTTGCACTAGGCTACGGTCAAAAATACTCATTAGAGGTCGTTCATAAACCGCGTAACGTTTTTTCTTATGTTCTTTTACCCTCCCCCCTCCATGTAACACTATGTAGATATTCAGCTTGACCCCCCATTCCCTCCTCTCAAAAGTTACATAACTTTCCACATTAAATAAGAATGAAATTTACGAGATTTCAAATTTAAAAAATACTTTTATTGAAATAACTACGCAGATGGAACTCGATATGTTATTGGTAAACCCAACACATCTAATCCACCCTCTCCAAGCCAGTTAATGTCAGGCAAACTTGGGGTTTTGAGAGTACATAACAGTTCTTTGTTACGTTGGGGAACAACAAAAACGGGCTTGACTCTATTTATGCCCATTTTAAGGGTTTGCAGAATGGAGTATTTTAGTATGCGCTTCAACTAAGGATTGCAAATATTGACGAAATAACAAAATTCGGAATTCGAAAATATTGAAGTAAATACTAATAATAAAAAATAGCTTAATTATGATAATAAATGTATTATTATTCACTGTATATAAAAAGTATTAAACTAATATAGAAAAGAATGATTGAACAAAAATTCAATCAGAAGAGAAAATAAAAATGTTGCAATTCTAATAAAATAAAATTAATATTATTAAATTAAATTAGTAGTTTGTTAAACCTTGTTAAAAATATCGATAATTTGAAGGAAAAAAAAGAATAACTAATTACCCATCACACTAGACAAAATAAATCTCAGCACTGCTGTTGAAGTTTGTCTTGCAAACAGAGCATGGTTTTGTGAATAAGGTTATAAATATGACTATTTTAAATAAATTTGAAATGCGATAACAATGAGAAAGGCGGCATGATAACGGCCATTGATTGCATAAACCGGGATGTCATGGATTTTTTTTTGTAATTTTTATGTATCAATCGAAAAATGAGTGATTCTATTTTTATTTGATGAAAAGAAGTTAATTAAATCACCGAGTAATTAGTAATAATGACTGGATAGTTGGCATAAGTATAGTGTATTGTGTGCAATAACTTTTGCTGATTTTATTGATATCAATTAAATTCTAAATATTTGTGTCCCGAGTTGATTCACCCACTACAGTGGTCGATTGTTTTGATTACAACATACCATTGTCTTGTAATCATTTTTCTTTGAAATAATCCATCAAACATTGAATAATAATAAAGTAATATTTTCTCATGGAAAAAATATCAAAGATAAATATTTTAGAATTAATGATTCATATTGAATTATTATTATATAATCCAAATTAAGTTATCATTAAATTTAAAGAAAAGTGACAACAATCAACTCCTATCCACTTCTGAGAGGGAAAAGTTTACGTTACAATCAAAATTACCCAACCCTCCGCCTTTGTAACGCCATGTACACAATGGTGGTCACCCCTGCCTCCCCACCAAGAGCGTTACGTGATTTATGGATGGCCCCTTAGTGAAACTTCAATTTATAAGCTTGAAAAAAGTGATACAATCATATTTATAAATATGAAGTTTTATTTACAAAATAATATATATTGTGTTGATTTATTAATTCAAACTTATCCAATATTGCACATTGTCTAAATCGTTCTCCAAATTTTGGTCCAAGGGACACACTAACTGTTCCACAAAGTCGGGTAGGCTAAGAGCACACCGTATGAAAACACAGTAACTTTCCCAAAAGTGTGTTAGTAATTATGTTTTTTATTAGTAAATATAAATATTTTTATTATAATTTTGTACTACTAAAAATAATGTCAGCGTGCCATGCCAGATTCATGGTGCTTGCGAGCCATCCTTTGGAAACCTCTGCACTAAATGTATTGAAATCATATTAGCAAAAGAAATTATGATTAATTGAGAAATTAAGTAAGTATGTATATTAATATATATTAATATATATATTTACATTTTTATAAAGAAATGAGCTTCACTCAGTAACAAGTAAATGTAAATCTAAACTCTACTAGCCGAAATAAAGACTGATTCGTTTTGTTATTTAGAGAGTAAAATCAATTTTCACAAAACAGTACGAACGATTTCCACAGTTAAATCGAACATTGTTGTTTGTTGATCTGAAGAGACAGCATTCAGAAGAGAGGTTTTTTTTAAAACTGTTTTCCCTCGAAATTTGGGCTCAGCCGGTATGAAAAGTAATATAAATTCAGTAAATTATCCAGATTACTTGCGGGAAAGGAAATTAATGATTCTTAAATTCAAGGCCCGCCCTATAAATGATTAGTCAGGAAACCAGGTGGCCGCTAGGGCCACCACACAGTTTCATAGTGTGAGAGGTAGGAAAAAAAAGCAAATATAGCGTTTTCGAGAACATTTTAGTGTGGTAAGTGCAGTGACTTCTAAGCTTGTGTATTTGTGGGTAGTTTTCTAACTACACAAATCAATCAAATTATTATTGAATCAGAACTTAAGTCTTCCGCAATCGTACTAGCATTAAAGGATTATTGTGACAAAATGTGACGATATAATTTTTTTCATTTAACTGTCAGAATACGACATGAAAAACTCCAAAACATAACCTTACCTCTTCCATCGTATATGACCCGAGATTTTTATTTAAAATTTTTGAATTGCAATCTACGCACGCAATTGCATTTTTATTTTTTGCGTTTTCAATTTCAGATTGAAACATGATTTTAAATGTTTACTTTCAATTAAAAAAAATGGAAAACGCAAAATTTTGCCGATTACAGGATATGTCACATCACACCATAGAGAATAAACTTGTCTGTACAGCACTGTAATATAGCTGAGTTTAAAATAAGTATGTATACATGCCTAGCTGTCGCACGTACCTATGTATGTGTGAGCTTGCAGATGCAGTCTAATATATGACGTTTTTCTTGTGATGTTTATTTTTATCGCGCTGTCATATTAGTACAGCAATAACAAAAATAAGATGTCGGATACTTTGTCGAAGAGAAAATGTTTATCGAGCCAGGTGAAACTTGGTTTTTGACAAATTTTTAAATATTTCTCAAAAATCTTAATTAGTATTATTACATTCAATGATATATTTTTACATAACTGTATTTTACAACTATTTTAGACTCGTGAGACTATTGCAAAGGTATATAGTTTTTTAAAAAGGGATGCTAAAGAAATAATCAAACTAGCGAGTGATCCACAATTAACATCAGTACAAACCTCACCAGTTTTAATATCGATGTTGGCCGAACATCTCAACTGTGTGCTGAAAAGAACAGCAGAGGCAGTGGGAGTATCAGGAAGAACAGTAACTAATATTTTGGCTGAGGGAAGAGAACCGGGTGGTAAATTTAAATCGCCATATAAAAACAGGAAGAAGCGAACCAAAAAGATAAAATCAGACAGCTCGAACGTTATTAATCATTCAATTGTAAAAGATTATCACTTGGAAAATCAACTAACCAAAAATCAATGAACGATTAAATCAAATTGATGCAGAAATGTGGTCCAATACTTGTCGATGTGTCAGAGAAATTAAATAAAAATACTATCAACAGAGTGATATGGCAACAGAATCCACAATTAGTTTGTGTGAGAGCAGCGAATCGGAATATTCCTTTGTTGATATATCCACCTAGTTATGATTCAGAATGAAAACATGTCAATAAATATACATAATGAACTATTTTATTTTTTTATTGAAATAAAAAAATAATCCATGAAGAAAAAATTATTAGTTTTGCGCTCAACTGCACTTTTCAACACCCACACGTGCATACTGCACATATCTGTACAAGCTTAAGCAAACATAAGACTGTTCGCATAGTTTAAATGAATAATACTGTACCAATGCCAGTATTGAAACTGATTTAAGGAATTTTCTATCAAAGAGAAAAGTACTAATGCCAAAGAATATTTTTGATGAACGCATATTTACGTTTCCAGTTATATAATTTTTGGAATTGATTTATAGTTAACACAAATATGTTAATATAATATATCTTGATCATATCATAATTGTTTTCACTGCATATTCTCATTTATATAATCAAGATTATTCTAGAAACTCTGATACCATTTGTATGTTGCTAATGCAGTACTGCATGTCAAACGACGATAATGTGACAAATTATTCCGTTTGCAAAGAAAATTTATATGTTAAGTTACATTGAGAAGCTTTTTATTTTTGAATATCTGCATGACATTTTCTTGTTTTTTTATTAAACTCTTCATCCATACGGTACTATAGATTTTATAGAATACTTAGACCAGTAAAAAATTCAAGGATTAACACTCCATCCCTGAGCAAATTCGCCCTAAAAATTGATATCCTCAAGCCATGGAAACTCAGATAGATGAGTGACATTATTAGGTCTAATGCCAGGGTGTTTTTAGAGTTTCATTGGTGGCTGAATTCAAATAACATTGTTTTCCTTTGTTTACAAAATAATATACATACCTTTGTACGAATGTTTCTCAAATACAGCTTTATTTGGATTACGATAAATGAATGCGGCCTTCCGACAGGAAGAAGTTCACTACTCATGATCGAATGAATCTATTGTACAATTAATTAACAAAAAGCTATTTGAAGAAACTCCAGTAGACACTTGATCTCTCTACCTCAAAACTGAGGACCCTGGAGGTTGGTTGTGCAGTCAGCCATACACCTGGATGAAATGTAGCACTACACAATAACATTATCGGGGAGAACGGAAACCTGTCCATCTTTATTATTAAATCTCACAAATAAATAAAACAATTCAATTTGGTGAATCTGTTAGAATCCATTTTTATTTTTTGAATATTTTTCAATTGCATTTTTTTATAAAAATCAAGTTAAGAATAAGTTAACAGAATTAAATTAAACAAGCAAATGATATAACCTTGAGAAAAATATATGTTTTGAAACAATAATGCATAGATTTTTGTGATTTTCCACCTGATGTTAATTTGCAGATTAATAGTGACTTTATAATCGAAACCTCTTCTTCAGCTGCTAAATTTAAAAAGACCATAATTGCAAATGACATGCATGAGTTACATATTGCTAGTTCTATGACATATTTACTTTAGTACAGTCATAGCTCATAGATAATACTACAAATCAAAGAAACTAAGGATAGACATCGATGCGTTATTGTCGTTTACCGTAATTATTTAATGAAGAAATACATTACTTTTCACAGCAATTATAAAAATATAAATAATTTATAATAAATATTATTAAAAGTATCATAAACTGTTTTGGTAAATCTGGGTTGCATTTGACGCTATATTTTCAATATTCGATGATTTTTTTTAGTGTCGAAACAATTGGGTTTTGAACATTTTACAAAAACAAAGCTAGTTCTTCTCACCCCAAGAGTTAGACTGACTCTAAATAAATTATTGACGAATTGTTATGAAATTATCCACAAATAAATTGCCAATGATATTAGCTAAGAGTATACTTGCTATGATAAAATTTCACTAGTCATTATAAATATTATGAAATTGAATACAAAGATTTATTATGCTGATAAATTGAAAAAAGCTTGTTGAAAGAATATGTAAGTTGCATAATGCACACAACAGTAATCAAGCATGTGACTGCTTGAACTTTTAAATGCTTATTATATTTAATTTCTTTAGCACTAGGTAATATACCTAGTATTTAATGATGGACCGTTAAAAGATCAATCAACATGGCATTACATATTCTTTCAATAATGTTTTCATGTTTAAATTATTTTACAAAAAGAAGTACCCCCTGACGCAAGCATAAGTAAAAAAATATACACATAAAGAAAATTATTTTGGGTATTGTTCATACATGTTTCAACATTTTTTTTTTTTTACTACAAAACGTTTTTATAGTAAAGTATTAAGGATATGTGAAAGGCATTTATTTATCTTTAAGGTGGCAAAACCTCCATCGATTCATTTAAAAACCACGGGAAAACAACATTCTGTCACTTCTTTGTCGTTTTGAGAATATGGACTTAAAGTTTCAAGCCCAGAATAAAAACTAATCTTAAAACTAGATGATTCCAACGACTTTTATACGTTATTGACTATACAATAATATGACCCAATATTATATATGAAAGGTATTATTTGCAGACACGGATCATTCAAAATTAACTTAAAATATCATTTTGCTCAATCGTAGCATGAAATACGGACATTCAAATTATCAAATGAAAATATTATCTTGTTACCAGTTTTAAGTGGGTTTGCTTAACAGTTTACCGGATCAACGAGCCGTGTATGCAAATTACAGCCGTTTGCAGTCGAAGCGTTAATTTCTTTATATAAAACGGACATTTTCTTTCGAAAAATGTGAACACAATTTTAGTAAATTTTCCACAAGATGACATCAAAAGTTCACTTTATACAACAAACTAGACGTACAATAATATTTGCCTATGGTCTTTTCATTTGGTATAGGAAGAATAGAAAAAACAATGTTTTTAAATCACTTGCATATTACTAATTTTGAATGAATAATGGATCTTACAGAAGAAAGACTTATTTAATTACTTGATTTGATATGTATTTAGTTAATTGTTTTAACACTTTTCTTGATGGCCTGATTAGTTAAATAATCGACGGAGTGGGAAATCAAATCATGCATATTAAACGTGCGACTTATTATAAAAAATGGCTGTAATGCGTCCTAAAGAAGGATTATCATTAGCATTTCCCACTACAGATGTATAATCATTACCATATTTAAATTAGTTTCACACTGTGTATAAACAATGCATGTATGCCTGTAAATACGGTACCCCGCAAACGTGTTGAGTTATAATTGTTACAATTAAGAAGCCAGCAAACTTTAGCCTATTTTGTATATATTCGAATTGAGGAGGCTTTACTGCTAGCATGAGCAAACATTTTTCCTCCGGAGTGCCTTAATATTCATCGACTATGTCTGAATTGAGTTCATTATCAAAATAATGAGAATTTTATATTATTAGTCTAGTTAGGTACACAAGTTTTCAGAATATAGGCCCAAGTGTATTTATCATTATAAACTGTCAATGATTTTCATTTGATGCAAGATTTTTATTAACTTAAAAAAAATGACAAGTAAAGTCACATTTTAGACAAATAGTTCAGTATTTATTTAAAAGTAAAATCATTTTTCTGTTAAAAGTTAGCAGGTATTTACAAAACAATACTCTTATAGCAATCCTTTTTAATCCACAAAATATTTTTTTTATGGTGTTGTTGAGAACCAATGGGTGGATGATAAAAAACATAATCATTTTGAATACTGTTTGAACATATTAAGAAACACTGGTTAAAATAAACAGAAAAATCATTTAATACAATTAAAGTTACTTATACATAAGATTGACACTTATGCATGGCATATATAACCATTTGCATACCGGACCTGGAGATGTCCGGATAAAGACAGGAGACCAGATACCTTTGTGAAAAAACCAATACATCTCTTCACAAATGTTCTTGTTCACTCAAATACTACATTAACACTCTACCTGCGGGCGGTGTCCGCAATTCAACTAGTACCTACCGCGGGC
>JAPMAE010007222.1:0-11868 GCA_036584705.1 Rhyacophila sp. 25_7 | reverse complement strand
AACCATACATCCTCAGATACAGAAGTCTCAGAAACTTTTTGTAAACCTTCTCCACTATAAGGCTGTATTTCAGCTGTTGCGGAGCCCAGACAATACTCTCAAGTCTACTTCTAACAAATGAATATAGATGGTGATAAAAAGAAGATTTTCTTTTCAGTCAAGTCAATAAATCCTTTATGATGTCTCGGTATCCGTGAGCTTACTTGTTCTTTTATTGTAAGGCATAATTCTTTTTTAACTATATCCGCTCCAAAACGAAGCATATGGATATCCACATTATGAAAATTGTTTTTTGTTGACAGTTTTTTACAAGTAATAATTGTCAATTATTAGCACAACTGTAGCGGGTTCGTGTCCTAGCTACAATGTAAATAAATAAACATTTGAAAAATTTTGCAACTATCATGGTCCTCGAACTTGTGACCCTCGGTTGTGAGTCGGATGCATAATTAGACTGGATACTTAGTGAAGTATCATACTAATAACTCTTCTGCATAACATTGAAAACATAGAAACCGGTAATGTATTTTGTATAGGTTTGCTCATAAGGTAAATTTATAATTTGTGGAACATTAACTTAGTCATTTAAAATTCGGATACTCCAAAGAATACTTGGATTAGCATCCGTACTAATGCTGAGATTTGCAAGCAATTTAATTTCAATATAGTGAATGTCTTGAAAGCAAGAAGACTCAGATAGGCGGGCCATGTTGTAAAGTGCGATAATCTAGAATTCTACAGAAAGTTTTTTAAGGAATTCCAGTAGGTAGCCGATCCATCGGTTATTCTAGAATGAGATGGCTGATAACGTAATAGAAGATGCAAACATGTTGAGTGTGAATGACTGGATATAGAGATATATAAACAGAGAGGTTTAGAGGAAGGTTGTGCAATTGGCCATAAACCTAAACGGATCATAGCGCCAATTTGCAATGGCAACGTTAAATATAGAACTACGCGCGTGAATACAAACAATATATTTTTATTTTCAAAAAAAGTTTTTTTAATTAGCTTTACTCCACATGGTCTCAATGGATGGCAGCATATCTACATTATTTCATGAAACATCCTGATGTGTAGTAAAAGTACAGAAATTGCCAGTATTGTCATATTAATTCATACAAGTGATTGCGAAATACTAAAATATAGACCAGTAACTCAAATTGATTGATGATTTGCTATTTGTTGTTTAAAAATATTGGTCCACTTGAAAAAAAAGTTTAACGCAACTATACTAGTTGATGAAGACTATATAAGCTTTTTTCTATTTGAAAGCACTATTCTACCGCGTGTTTCCATAAAACATTATTTACTCATCGATCTAAAGGCTTTTAAATTACTCTTGGCTAACTAAAGCACTCATTTATATTGTTCACAAGATTTTTTTTTTTATTTGTGTTTTAGAGCAAAGTTCATACAAATAAGCAGACAACTATTTGTCTTTAAGCCTCCATTAAAAGTGTTATCTCGTTACTTTTGCGTAATTTATCAAAGGGTGTAATCAAAGCGTGATGAATGGGGTAGCGTCCGTTTGAAGATAAATTTAATGTAAAAATATAAAGCTTCATCTTCTATTTAAAAAGGCATAAAAGTTTTCCATTAAAAGCCTTTAAAAGTGTAGAATTTCTTTTACACAATATTCTATTGAAAAATAAAACGCTTTAATCGCTCAAAAGGCATTAGTTTGTCAATACCGATTCACTTACGAGTATTTGAAATATGAATATACATTTTTTTTTTAAATAAAATCTGCTACATTTATTATGACAATAAATGAATTTAAATAAAGATTTA
Source organism: Rhyacophila sp. 25_7 (assembly GCA_036584705.1). Lineage (NCBI taxonomy): Eukaryota > Metazoa > Arthropoda > Insecta > Trichoptera > Rhyacophilidae > Rhyacophila > Rhyacophila sp. 25_7. The sequence goes on along the minus strand of JAPMAE010007222.1, from coordinate 10,074 downwards.
TTACTCCAATTCATTCAGTTGTAAAAAAATACGTTCAAGAAAAAATTCAAAAATTAGATACTGGTGGCGAGAATTATCTTTATCGCTTAGTTTTTTGATATTCTCTATTATAGAAACCTTCGTATACTTTCACCGCGAGTCAAAATAATTGTAGAAAAAGGAAAGTCTTATAAATTTTTAAAAAAATGTTTAAAATTGATTATGGTGTAGGCAGTTTAAAATAAATTCACTCGTAGGAAGACACATTAGGGCGATACTTTCGAAAAATATTTTGACAAACTATTTTTTTGTATAAGGTCCATTATTTTGTTTTCAGGAATAGAGAATACAGTACTATTTTTATCAAAATAATTCATTCATATATATTAACAATGTCTTTTTTTCTTATTATAAATTTCTTTATTTTTATTTTTCAACTAATTTTAAATTTCTTTTTTTCAAAATTCATTTCTTTTCAAATGATTTTATGGAGACACTTTTTTGCTGCATCGCATACGATAAAAATATTATATTACGCTGTAATTTGTGAGGAAAAACTTTTTAAGAAAATCTGTAGTACGTGTGAAATCAAAAAATACCAAATAGGACAAACATTTTTACTTTTTTCAGGGTTTAAAATAAATTATTTCGGGCACCACTTTAGTGAAGTAAATAGCGTCAACAACAAAGGTCACACCTTTGTGACAACACGTACATACGTAAAAAATCTGCTAAGAGAGTTTCTTGAGAAAAAAAGTATCGAAAATTTATAAGAGACATTAAATAATGAAAAAATATTAGAAATAATAATCGTCATATAATATCTTTGATTCTATATTCCAAATTTGTATATACGAGTATATAAGAAAAAATATGCAATTTTTTGTCAGAACTTTAATTTATAAGCGAACATACTCGTATTATATCGAGATGTCATAGAACTTATCGAGAGTATCGTTATTGTTTCGTCCCAAATAATAGAATTAAGTTACAGCTGGTATACAAACACGAGGTATGACGACTATGTTGAAGAAAATTATTTTGAGTGTTAGTATCTGTCTCGAGTGAGAGAGAATTTAAGCAGATGTTATTCTATGAATTATTATTAAATAAATCTGTTGAGTACCTTCGGTAGATTTTTTCAAATATAAATATGTTTTAATATTGTACTCAGGTTTATTCTTTGTTCAATTTCAATTTTATTATTTGTATTTTTCTTTGTCATAAAATACTTCTGTATTTTTAAACCTTATTTTATTAATTATTTTTCCTTCTCTTAATCAAATCCTCTCCGAAACAAAAGATATGGATCTTTAGAATGTAAAAATTATTTTGACAGACAGTTTTGAGAATAATAATTGTTGGTTATTAGCTCAACCAATTTGGTCCATGTCCTGGTTTCAAATGCACATGAAAAAACCTGTTCAATGTTCGTCAGCTATGGGATTTAAACTATAAATCTTCGGGTCATGAGTCAAATGCACCATCCACTTACCTACAAGGGCGGTTATTTTATTTATATAATAATTATTTTGTTTTCTTTATAACATACGTAAAAAAAGTTAATATAAAAAATTAAATGATTTTAATTAAACGTAAATTTCAAAAAAGCAAACTACTAATACTAAAAAAAGTATTATGTCGTAATAAAATGTATTAGATAATACCTACTAGTATACTAAAATTGAAAAAAAAACTGTATATTAATATATTTTTAAAAATGTATAGGTTATCATTACCATATTAGCTAAAAGTTGATTAACGGTGGAAATTTTATTAAAACAAACTTTTTTCCAAGTAATATTTCTAATTTAGTAAGAACAAAACTTCAATATTTAGGTCATGTAATACGGTATTGAAAGTATAAACGGTTATCTTACCGAAGTAAGAATTTAATAAGTGTTTCAAAACGGGTATTGCCCGGCAATTTTCGAGTGCTGAAACATTTTGCAAAATTCTATTCAAAATAAGCTATTAATAAGCATAGTTTAAACAAGCAAACGGAAAACTTATTCGATTAAGAGTTTAGCGTAGGGTTTGCCAAGTTGAATATTTGATTCGTTAAATAATCTCTTTAATATTGCGCTCGCGCAAAATGAAAAAAATTTAACTTTTTGAAATATTGATAGCATATTTCTTTAAATAATTTCTTCAAGAAGTAATTGAATATCAAATCTAACTAAAATCATCTGAAATGAAAATGATATAATATAAAATATCTACCTTCAGAAAAAACTTTACTATCTGTATATAAATAAAATATTTTATTTTCATTTAGAAACAGTATATTATTTCAGTGAATGAACTGAATGATGAACGATATCAAATAATTTGTACAAATAAAGATTATAAATAAAACAGTGCAAAAATATCAGAATTTTTTAGAGAAATAAAATAGCATATTTTATTTTCATTAATTATCATTAAGAGTGTTTGAATTTGATAAATTTACTCTCCATGTTAATTGTGTGCCAAGTATTGTATTATAAACGTGAAAAAAATAATATCTTATAAAATATTGGTGAATCTTGACTATACATTATTAGAACAAGTTGTTGAGATGAAAATATGTGTTGAACAATTTTTTGGGCAAAATTAAAAATGAAATTAAGGAAGAAAATCGTTTATATATGTGGCAGGTAAACAGTCTCACATAATCACATCTGCGAGTAATGGGAATTTTTATTGTTAAATGCTTACATTGTAAAGTTTACATTAGACATATAATTATATGTACATACCCTGTTACGGACCTAAAATAAAAAAATAAACATACCTTATACACTAAAACCCTAAAAACCGTATTTTTTTGATATTTGAATATATGGAAAAAATGTTATTAGCAAATGAAAGCACAATTCGAAAATTTTACAGCTTTATATTGATGTCGTTTCACCATTAGTCGGAACGTTAAAAGCTCACGCTTAAAAAAACAAAAATGGGCTTAAAATTATAGACCACCGGTTTGGCTGGCTAGGGTGATTTTCAATGTTTGCTTATTGGGTGAATAGCCTGAAGAAAATTATCAAGCTTTTATTTGAATTGTAGAGATTTGTAATGAAATTAAATCAGTATTTTATAAAAAGTTATAAATATATATCTATTTTTCAATAAAAAGAACTGGAAATGATTTTTATCTAGAAAAATGTTTTTATGTTTGATATTTATGAATAATCGTTGTTTTTTATCACAAAACAATAGTAGTTCTGCCTCGAAATGATTCCAGTGTTATAAATATTGCATTGTTTTATGTATTAATTTGTAGAATACTAAAAATATTTATCAACAGTGTGACCATAATATGCTGAATTATAACAATGGTTTTCCCATTATCATAGTTTTTATGGTGTACGAATATTATTTTATTTATTTTATAAATTGGCTGCATTTTTTAAATTTATCACTTTATCAGAATATCGATATAGTTAAAAAACAATAATTTATAGTAATTATATATGATTGAGATAAATATTTATTAGTGTTTTATGATATAGTTTATCGGCAATTTAAATAATTTTGAATCCTTTGGGTCCCTAGGGATATTCAAGATATTATGTAATTCAATCAACCTTCATATACTCGTATATATATATATGTTTGATAACTTTTACTATATGGAGATTGATCATATCTATCCTTCTGCAGAAACTAAAATGTTCTAAATTATAAAATCTAGAAATACCTAATCTGATCAGCCAAACAATCGTTAGTTGGTTTAATGTGTTTTTCCAGTGATAAAATATTCAATATTGTAGGTAGTGATATTTTTATACTACAGAAAAGTACAAGGAATAAGGCTAAGCTTGTTTTACTAGATATTAGAGCATGCAAAAATTTACCAAAGTGCATTATTAGATCAAAACGGTAATTTTTCGACGTTTTTTGCCAGTATACCGGCGATATGTGCTTTGTAAAACATTTGCAATTCTTTTTGCTCGCAGAGAATTTGTCTTGCATTCATTTATAATAAAATGAAAAAAGTGATTGTACTTTTCAATGTCTTTTATTATGACTTATTTTATATAGAAAATATAATAAAAAAATCTTTACAAGCTATTGAATTCTGACCATTTTAATAATGTTTGTATTTTTTTACTGAACCGACATATTGTCTGGCGCTGCTAAAAGGTCTGTCACACAATACATTTGGAAAAGAGTCAACAAGTTACAGGGTCGAGTTACTCTACACTTTTTCATAACAAAAACCTAAAAATCGCTGACCCACTGACTTTGGTAAAGGTTAAAGGAAGTCGTTTACCGCGACGATTTTTTAGCCTAAGTTTTCTTATGTTAGGTCAACATAAAAGTTCTAAGTAACTTTCTCAAAACGACAAACTTTTTCCTACCTATTCGGCTTTAAGAAGGTAATATATTGTCACCGGAAAATTCATTTATTTCATTTAGTGAAGTTAGTTTTTGGAAAAAAGATTTGTATATAATAGCCAATTTGAAGAAAAACTTTTTTTCGTTGTTTTTCTTTCTGTTGATAAACGTAGTTTTAAACTGTGCAAAATTAAAAATAGAATTGCAGAGGTATGAATATTATATGGTCATTAAAAACATGTTATAAAGAATCATTCAATGTACTTTTAAAATAAATATTTAGGTTCTATTTTTTGCTTAAAAATTCACAGCTCACCAGGTTATGACATAATGTCTGGCACAGAAAAGGTTAAATAGGAATGCAATTTCTCCTCCTATCCCTTTTAAGAGGAAAAAGTGTGACGTAACAATGAAAATTAACCCTCCCCCCTCTTATAACGCCATGAAGACGATGTTGGTCACCTCTTCTTCCCCTCAAGAGCGATAGGTAGTTTATGGACAACCGATTAATTAAAATTAATTAAAATCTATTAAACGTATACATACGAGTATATAAGGAAACTTTATCATTTTATGATAGCTCGATTAATTTTCAATATACAGGTTTTGAAAGACCCACATCTGACTCGCCTGGTACTCACCGCTGCCACCTGCCTAACCCTTCAAAAAACAAATATTTTTTTATTTTCTATATTTTGATTTTAAACCTGCCCGTAGAAAAGATGGTACCACCATGCACAACGTGCTATAAGAAAGGATTTTAGAATAAAGAAAAGAAATTATTAATATACAGATAACCCTCCTAAAACGCGGTTTCGCTCTTAAACAGTGAGAAAATTGGAGAAATCTTCGTATAGTATGGACAAGCAACAACACTGTTTTATTCTCATACATTCATGAAAATGCGAAAACCTTCTTATAACGCTGTACGTATGTATGTGGTCCGATAACGCTGTTTTTTATTTCAAACATTTACAAAATTGAAATACGCATTATGCCATTGTGTGTATGTGGTATTACAACATTTTCTTTTTTTATCTGTTTTGTTTATGTCAATTTATCAATATCTGGATAACTATGAGATTAACTATTAACTTGTAAAGGCCAACGAACCTACTAAAATAACATTTTTTTACAAAGAGCAGAAGATGTAAAAGAAATCCAACGAAGAAATGGGTTAAAAAAGTGATGCTTTCATTCGACCGAAAAAATACTCTCATCTGATCTCATCTGTACTGAACAATGATGAAGAAGACATTTAATAAAATTAATTTGAATTAAATTAGAAAATATTTCTTTTGTTAACTTGGTGTTTGATGTTCACATTGATATAAACTCAAGTGCATGATGATCTGATGTTTTATTTTCCTGATCTGATAATTAAAAAGGTTTATAAAAGAAAATCATTTAAACTGAGGTTAAATACCTTTTTCCTTTCCGTACAAACTAAGTAGATTGTTTTTTTTACAAAATCTAATGCTGAATTTCGATAATAATTCGGCATTATTGGCTAAATTTATATTGTATTTAATTGTGTACATTGTGATTTTTAAATAGGAACACTTTAAAAAAAACTAAGGATGTCCTTTTGCCTAAACAGGGTCGATATGTTTATATTTTTAGTAAAACTGTTGAGTTAAAAAAATAATTTTGTTTTTAAAAGTTTTGGAATACATTCCTCTATTATACGGTATTTTATAGGTACTAATTTACCATGTTTTAGAATGGTTAGCTAAAATCACTTTAAAAACGCACGTGACTGATGATGACAATTTTAACGGATTACTAAATAAAAAATAATCTAATATTAATGTCTTTAGTGTCCAAATAAAAAGCATGTTTGTAACCGTAGAATTATCTGATATTTTATTATTTGATATTTTTTTTGTGCAGTAAGATGGTTTATTAAAAAAACGAAATTCACTCGATTTGAATTTAAGTCACTGTACACGAATAAACGACCAGGCGCCAAGCAGTAAATCACAATTATTAAATTCTGTAGACTTTACAATTCCAAAGTTAGTGTTGCCAAGTAACATTATTACTTTTGTGACATGCACAAATGACGCCATTTTGAATTCAAAACGGTTCTAGATGCGGATGATATTTTTTCTATGCATACCGCTAAGAACGAATTGTTTCCATAAATAATCCTTATATGTATGATTTCAAAACGTTTACATGGGCTTTTATTTTACAAATATGATACGATTATGCTATAAATTAGGTATGTTATCATTATATATTATTGTTTGTGTCGTAGAATACTTACTTGTCATAAGACATACCATAAATATTAGTTATGAAATGTATCCTCGAAGTCATAACGTGATTTACACGTTGAGTATCGTACATTATGTGATTTATATGTATCAAACTCATGACACATATCCGTGAGATGTAAAGCTTCACATCACGCAAAGGAAGGCGAATTACTTCTCATTGGGAGGTTCGGCGCGTGCGTGACACAAACGATCTCCTCTAAAGAACATTTAACTGTCACAAATGTCACATAACATTCCCCAAAGTCTTTTATTACAAAAAGAGACTTTCCGTTTTATCATCCACGATGAATTATCATTTAGATCACGCGCCGCAAACGCTGCTTCGACTTTATAGAGCTGAATTTTTTTTTGATTATGCTCCGCGATAAAAAAAACAGCGAGAATTCGCGCGAATAAAAAATTGGAAGCCATTTGTTTCGAAATGTCTATGATTGCAAGCAGAGACACGAGCATACATTGTAAAATAATTTTGTCGACAGCATAATACGAAAAATCTATATTCAAATATGGAAATGTTTTAAAAAACAAAAGAATTGAAGTCATACATATTTTTGAATGTTTCAGTATATTTAATGTAAATAATATTTGAAAAAGAAAAACAAGTGGATTAAAAATAAACGTGAATATTATAACATTAATGTTATGGAAATTTATTACTAATGCACATAAAATTTGTATTTAAAAAATGTTTATTCTTATAAATGATCGTTATATTACAAAATAACTGAAAATATAAACAATTAATTTCATAAAAAAATATAATATAAAAAATATTCGATATTAGAAAGGAATCATAAATATATACAGATACAAATATTATTTGTCAATTTGCCAATTAAAAACATTTTTATTTTCTACGGTATAATTTAAGAATATAATTATTGTGCGCTTAAAAAAGTTTAATTTTGCTTTCCTTAGGCTAGTAGCTAGTGCACACGCCTAACAAGAGGGGATCACGGGTTCAAGGCCCATATTTGTTGCAATTGTTCTTAAATGTTTATTCATTTGTATTGTAGCCAGGATACGAACCCGAAACGGTAGTTAAAAATTGATAATTATTACTCGTAAAAAAAACTGTCAAAATAATCTTTACATTGTGGAGATCCATATGTTTCATTTTGGAGTGGATATGGTTAATAGAAAAAAAATGTAGGTACACCAATTTCATTAATTTAGATATAAATATATAAATGAATAACAATTTTATTATTTAATTAATTAAATGTTACAGTCGATAGGTAAGTAGACAATACACTCGCTAGTTAATTTGACAAAGGTCAAGGGTTCCAACTATATGGCAATAAATACGCTCAGGTTTTTTCCGAGAATTTTAAATACAGCCATACGTAATCAGTCGCAGTAAAATTAATTATAGTAAAAAACTGTCACAGCAATGTTGTATGAAGTGGATATAATTTTCAAAAACTACACAAAATGTCGTATTTTTAAAATTTTATATTATATTATAATTAACACTATGAAATAGCGATCGACTTATATTTTTTTATAGTTTTATTTATTCAGCTAAGTAAAGTTTGATTATTTTAGAAATTGAAAATTATGTCTTTCGAGAAATTTTCGGGAACTGGAGCATACTGCACATTCCTTTCATTTCATCATAGCTGAAGCTTCGTCGTAATGTTCGTGTAGTTTTTATCGAAAACATTCATCACCGAAAGCGGCAACAGCTGGAAAATATATGTTCTGGTTTGGATATTGCACATTAGGTAGAATAGAATTTAATAATCTGAATTCAGCCGAAACAAAAGAGTTCGTTTGGCGAAAATAGGGAGAATTTATTCAACGCGGGAGTTTGAATATGGGACATTATTATTGGCTAAATGGTAAATTTGTAGCGCGGTGACCTTGAGCTGTCAAATATGCGACCTATGTTGGAAGTTTATTTAAAGACCTATTATGAACACACTTTGTGTCGTTTTTTTCGACAAAAGATTTCAGAAATCAAAAGATTAACTCATTGCTATTTTTGTGAAAAAAAATATATTTTTATACGTTTGGCATTGTATTATTTTTTTAGTAAGTTACGTATATTTTAATATATAAAATCGACCGTGTTTGGACAAAAGAAATTAACCCTCATAGAAAAAAAATACAGGAGGCACAAAAAAACGTTTTTAATGGTTTTTTAGTTAAAGTCACATTAATACAAACTTGAAATGCATGACCAATACATTAGTTGATCTGATAATCAAAAAAGTTATCAAAGGAAAACCATTAAAATTGAAGGTTAATGCTTTTTTATTTTTCACACAAACTAAGTTAGTTATTTTTTTTCAAAATCTAAAACTGTATCTTGACGATAATTCAGCATTTTTTGCTTAATTCCTTTAACAGAAAGTGTATTTAGTTATGTACATTATGCTTTTCAAATCAAAGTACTAATTGGTAACCATTTTTTGTGTTTATATTATAATAACAGGCGAACAGTAAAAATTCAAAATATTTATGGACATTCTTTTGTTTATATTGTCATGGAATTGTGACAGTTTATCATTTAATTGTTTTATGAGTATACAACTTACTGTCTAACAAAAAATTGGAATTTTCATTTTGATGATCAATTAATTTACAACTAAACGTAAGCATTTAATTAAACATTATTATGTTATGAATATTAAAAACAATACCACTTAAACGTAAAAATTGCTTTTGGTTTATTAACGTAAATTAACATTCATTAATAGTACTTTTGTTGGAAATAATTTACATTTAACATTATCTCAAATCTGTCAGGAAAACGCAATAATATATAATATGTACATACCGCATCACATGCCTGGCTTACCTGTCATCCAGAACAAGGAGCGACTGTTCGTGTACTTACAGTCGAAACGTGTCCGGGATCTCAACACCTCTGCATGTACTCGTATAAACATGTGTTTCTACATATATTATAAAATCTCAAAGGATATGGCGTGCTTGTGGTGTTTTTATGGTGATGCAAGGCGTAAGAAAACTTATTATTGTCATAATAAAAGTTTGTTAGCAAATTCTATTCAACAGGAAGATGCGATTTTTTTGAGACGTAATTAAGGAACCCAAGAAAATATCATTTATTTTTGAATATTTTAAGGATAAAATAAATTATATAACAAGAATTTTGAGAAAAAAGCTTTATCCTGCATTATTTTTTTTAATAAAAAGAAAACTCTGAAATAACAACACAGTTTTATATTATACTCATTTCTACAAAATATTTAAAGCAATTGATCTACTGACAATGTTTTTTTGGAAGAAGATGGTATGGATTTCTAAAACACTTTTTTGTAGAACAAGTATATGAAACTGCGTTAATATTATAATGTCATAATTGTTCGCCTAGGATTTAGTTGTTTTCTGAGTGAAAAATTTATCATAGGAGTATAATTGATTATTATGTCATAATAACAAAAAAAAAATCATGATTTTTTTTTTTATATCTATATATATATAAATGAATGTCTGTGGCTATGATCCCTATAGTCTC
>JAPMAE010007221.1:1571-11868 GCA_036584705.1 Rhyacophila sp. 25_7 | reverse complement strand
ACTGATTTAAATTATGAATTTTTAATGAATAGTTAAAACACATCTTATAAAAACATTCACAGCTATTTGATAAGTTTTTGGTAATATAAGATTTTTTGACTTAAGTACGATCATTTTGCTATTTGTGGATTATGTTTCTAGCTGTGTTTTACATAACTACGCTCAATTAATAATCAAATTGGATAAAAGAACTTTCAAACGCCTTGAAAAATACATGAAATAATGTGATTCCGCACCAAAAATAAAGCTGTAAAATTTTCGTACCATTTAATATGCAATGATAATAATTCTCGTTTTATCGCTTGCGATTATTTTAACTCGCACGGGGTTTCCGCTACTAAGCGCAGAGCTTTTTTGCCTCTCAAAACTCTCTTTTATGACCAGCCAGGTTGTAATTAATAATATCACCCACTCTAAAAGCATTCGAATAAATTATGTGTTTGCGATAGATTACTGTTAAAATCTCACATATCTCGTGTATGCTTTATGAAACTATTATAGTACATCGAGTAAACGAGGAAACTGAAAATTGTTTCAATATGAATTACTCAAAAGAACATGTTAATAAATAAAATTTAAAACATTTAAATGTTTGCGCATTATTTTATTTGGATGCCAAACGTTATAATTTATTTACAGGTTAAATTAAATTATAACATATACTGAAGAATTTTTGTTTTTTTGAAGAATCAGTCAAAATTTTCATTGATATTAATCAAATGATTTCATGTAAACGAAGTAAACTTTAAATCAAATATAAATAGTAAGTATTGTTCAACATATAATGAAAGTATTTAGTTTTTAAATACTCATATAAAATAAAAGAATATTTAAAATATAATAATGAAATTTATTGATTGCAGTACAGTAAAGTTTAAAATAACAAGATTTAATCTTTACTCAGAAGTATTACACAAAAAAATATTTTAAAAGGATCAGGTTTATTTAGTAATCAAAAAGTTATTTCCTACTTTTTATTTTTATTTATATATACATATTACTTATCGTGATTTTTTTTTATATAGTTCTCAATATTAATATACAAACTCACGATTTGCTTACAAATAAGAAAACCAAGGGTTTTGGTACTAGTAAAGCTGATAAAATTGGTTATAAATAATAATTTCATGAAGACAAATTTCACATTTTCTAGAGCAAATATAAAAAATATATTACATATTTTCTGTACAATGTTATATATAATTAAAAATACAGCTTTTTGCTAAATCTTGAGTAAATTTCTTACAAAATGATGTCAAATATATGAAAATTATTGGAAATCAATTATTTGTATTCAAAAACTTAATTAAATTACACAATATAATATAAGGCATGTCTGCGATCTGAATGCTTTGGTAATCGAATAATAAAAGCACTACTTATTCTAGAAAATTTCATGATTTTTTAAATCTTATTATCTATTGTTTGTTATCGGAGAGTATGAGATGAATATGTTTTCAATCAATTGAAAAAAACTTCAAGATATTCTTCATCATTCCTATATATTTGATGAAATATCATATTTAAATATAATTAAATAAAAATGTAGTGCAAATTTGATTTCTGTACTTTATCGATAAAATTTTGACAAAAAAATACTATTTGTGTAACTAAATTCTAATATTGATATTTTACTCATTTTTATCCAAAAAGTTAGTAATATGAATTTTGAATAAGAAGACCGATATGGAAGTTTTTCATATTAAATGTCATATATACACGCAATAGTTCAAATTTATTTAAGGAACTGTGTTTAGAAATGGTTAAATTCTATAATTTATTAACACAACTTAAAATTATTAAACAAATACGTTTATAAGTTATATATCAACCCTGTTTAGGCAAAATGACAGTTTTTTTGAAAAGTAGTTTTATTTTAGAATTACAATGTACACAACTAAATACACATTCTATAAAAAAAAATTCAAAAATGCCGAATTATCATCGAAATTGTGCTTTATATTTTGAAAAAAAAACGACCTTCTAAATTTGTATAGAAAAGAAAAAAGCATTAAATCTTCATTTTAATGCTTACCTTTTACTTTTATTAACTTTTTTTATTATCCGATCAAGAAAATTAATTACTAATTTATTTAACTATCATCATGCACTTAATAAATATATAAATTTGTATTAATGTAACTTTGACTAAACATCATTAAAACACGTTTTTTGTGCCTTCTGTAAAGTTTGTTATGTAAAAATTAATCCCTTTTACCTAAACACGGTTGATATACTATATTTTTGAAAAGTATTTTTAAATTGATAATAAAACTTACTAAACAACTTAAAAGTTTTTAAAAATAATTATTTATTTATGATTATAATTAAATCTTGATTTAAATTTTAATTAGATACTATTAGAAATAAAAAAATATTTATTATATTACAATTATAATATAGAAAAGCATACTCATCCGTTATTATTTATAATATTTTATGATTAAATTTAAATCAATATATTCTTTGGTATATAATATATAAATATTTCTTTTTGAGCTTAATACTTTTTATTTTTACATCGCTAGTATATAAAATATAGTGCCGCGACCCATTCGGGTGCAAGTACGAGTACGAGTACATGGCCAACTGTTGACTACTCTCTACATTTCTCAATCTATAGTTCTCATCTAATCATTTACACTCAATATGTTTATATCTCTCTCTCATTATGGAGCGACCCAGAGACCATGTGTTTACTGTAATTTTATTCTTCTCTTTCTTTTGAATCTTTTTATCCTCAAGACAATAAATTGCTAAATTTATTTTGAATAAGCATAAAGCCAAATTCAAAGTTTTTCGTTTTTATTAAATTTTAAACGATTAAAATATTTTGTAATAAAAATTTTTAATAATAAAATTGAAAATACTATTTAATAATGACGGTTTTACATTTAGGGAATATAATAATAAAAAACAATATTTAAAAAAGTTGATAGAAAATATTATTTAAATTTAAAATGTCTTATGTATCGACAAAAATAATATGTAATTTGAAGTACATATGAGAAAAGCATGAATTCTTAACTAAGTTTTGGTTAAGTAGATATAAGTATTTAAACAAAAATTCTATCGTAAAACAATGAAAATATTAAGAGTGAACAAAGCCAAAATACGAATGTCTTAAAAATGTCAAGAAGTATAAAAAAGTCCTGATCTCAATATAAAAAGAAAAAAGCTATTGTAAAAAGAATAAAAGTAAATACAAGGAGATAGCAAAGATTTGATAGATGCAAGAAAGGCGCAGTGCGGAAAGACGGTTCATAATTTAGTTGAAAACCCTTAAAAATGTTGACGTTATTTCTTATACTCTTAGAAGTGGTATATTGTAATTTGAATTTGTAACATAGAAAATATAAAATTAAATATATATTTTTACAAAATGTAAAAGTTATGATAGTTAAAAGTTTAAATAATAAAGTTACTTCAAATCCACTATAAAAAATATAGTTGTAAACTAATAAAATTATATTTGTATAATTAACTAGAAAGTAATCATATCATTCACATAAAAATATACTTTATTATTTTAATTATAAAATATAATATAAATGCTTTAAACTATGTTGCTATTAAATATATCTTAAATAAATTTAGGCTTTTAACGTTAAAAATAAGTGACTATGATCAGTGAAAAGTTTCTTCTAAATCAAAGTTTTATAAATTTCAACGATAAATGATGTTATGAAACAATTTCGTAAAAATAAATATTCAATCAATCAAAAAGACAAAAAATCAATTACAAAAATAATATATTCCCGCCTAAAGTTTAAATTAAATCAATTTTCCATGAATATACGAAATTCAAATTTTTCTCTCCTAAAATTTTGTAAACTTTCATAATTACATTTCACTGTCAAGCTTCTACTCTGAGATTTACTTATATTTATCATTTCGATGGACAGGAAATACAGAAATATTTGCTTAAATTGTTATAAGAAACAATAATTTTAATAAGAGTCAAAAGGATTATTTCCAATAGTTTTTCTTCTCTCGTAATTCCTAATAAATATTATAAACTTTGAAGTTTGATAAATTTAAATAATCTGGAAAATATGAAATTGATATCAACAAACAGAGAGTCAATAACAATATGTTTAATTGATTTAAATTGAATAAAAATACATGTTTGCAATGACCATTTAATAGTTTATGTTTAGTAAAATAATATATATTATTTAACCTTATAATTATGAAAATATATTATTTCACTTGACAATATTACAAATCTATTACCATATATTAATATATTTTTACCACGGCTAAATAATATAACAATACAAATTTGAATCAGTATTATATGCAAACAACTTTATAAAAGTACTTCGATATTATTTTTACTTTTGTAAGAGAGTGAAAATTCTTCCATAATGAGATAAAAACAGGAAAATAGCACTATATATGATTGATAATTAAAACTGTACCCAAACAGTCTTTTCTGATTTTCCGTAAAGTCACGTATCGTAAATGTTTAGTGACGGCAAGTCGCTAAAATTTGCTTATCATTTTTATCAAATAATTATCACGTTAATCATAAACTTTGGCTGTTAATTAAAAATATATTATATAAAAAATGGTACATAAATATCTGTATTATTACTGTGACTGTCAACTAAAAAGTCAATATGACTTTTTAAAATTACGTTTTTCTCTTGTAACCTTTTTTCTATCAAACCCCAAAAAAACTGATAAATTACGAGTATATCCAAAAAACCTCATCATGTGAAGAGTAATACAACTTGCGTGTTGCATTCTTCCCTTAATAATTTTTCAGATTTCATTTATTAACAATAAATTTCAACTGGGAACTTATTGAAATTATAAAGTTTAATATACAATAAATAAAATCAAATAAACCTTTTTTTCAAGTTTAATATATTTTTTTTGCGTCAAATATCATTGAAATAATAATATTAAAATACTGTGCTTTAATATAATTTGAAAGTTTTTAAGTAACTTTCTTAACCCTATGTAAGTTGTAAGTGATAAAATTATAGACAGGAACATATTTTATTTTATAAAACAACTTTTAATTGAATTAAATAATTTTGTTTAAATATCACTTGAAGATATTTCAGAAAGTAAATACAAAATTAACATTTTATTTGATTTATTGGAATTTTGCAAATCTTTGAGCTACTGTGAAATTTTAATATTATATATATTTTTATATGCACTATAATTTGATTATTTTACACTTTAAATCGTAAAAATGGATTTGTTCCTGAAAAGTTTGTAGAAAAGATTATTTTTTTTATATTCATACATGATTTATTCAACGAAGAAAAATTAATTAATAAGTAGAATACATATTTTTAAAGTCATCAATTTATTCTAAAATTATGTAGTAGTAACATGATGTTATACATATAAAAGTATTATATAAATAATGATGGAGAGTTAAAATGTCCATAATAATCTTGCAACAAATATTTTGTTTATAGTTTTTTTTGTAATTCAAATTTTATATAGTTTTTGTATTTTATTAAACGGAAATTATCTCAATAGAAGTCTCCATGGATTGTGGAATGAATGTAATAAATTCGTTTTTATTAATATGATAAAAGTAAAAACAAATCGAAAAGTTAAAAATGCTTTTTTACAAAATGAAAACAAAACAAGAAAACATCAGAATTATTTACAATACTAATAAATAAGGCAAAACGGTTATTTTCTATCTTTCGACGCAAGCCGAACTTTTTTGTTGAATAAATTGTCATTCAGAGATAATTCATTTCTTTTATGGGGCAACCATGCTGCGACAAAATAGACCAAAGCCAAAATTTTATTGCTAACCCCCTTTCTTGGACACGAATACATTATTTTCTTAACATAATTTACCCATTTTATATGCGTACTGTAAATGAAATGCAAAATTTTCATACCAGTCTCATATTAACCAAAGATACTTTCACAGTTTTACTACGTTAGCAAACCTTTCAACTAGATAACTTTGTATTGAGATATGTGGTGTTGGAAAAACAGTTTTATTCAGTATATCAATAATATTTTAAGCTTGAATATTTTAAAAATATGACAATATTTCATTATATTCTCATTTTTTATGAATTATTATCAACATTAAAGCATAAACACAACTTTAGAAGAAATAGTTAGTTTTCAATGATTTAAGTAGCATTGATAAAAATTAAATTAAAACTTTATTATTTAATACTATTTACAATCGTCAATTTTTAGCATAATATTTAACTTGATTGTGAACGGTGGTTGGTATTGATGTTTTTTTTATTTTGAACTATTTGGCTAGTAACCATATCTGGGATGCTAATACTCATAAAAATAGTAAACCAATCATTTCTAGTCAATAAATTTAATTATGATAATTATTTTTTCTCTTATTTTTTAACCATATCTGCTTTAAAACTAAATACTTGTATACATGTAGACCTTCATAATGTTGAGATTATTTTGACAGATTTTTTTTACATGTTTTTGTCAGTTATTAGATAAACCATTTTTGTCTATGTCTTAGTTTTATATGCTCATGAAAATACCTGGAAAACCTTGACCAGCTATGAAATTTAAATACGCAATCTTCAGCATATAAATTGAATGTACTATCGATTTACTTATTAATAAATATTAGTAATACAAAACTCGCTTATGTCAAAAATGGTAAAAATAATTTGATAATTAATTGTTTTTATTATGTTAAACCTTTTTTATATTTGAATGTTCTAAAAAAATTATTTAAGTGCAATTCTATCTGGCAAGTTGATTTTTGAACTAAATTTTTGTTTATGATCTATTGAGCCACAAATTATTATTTTTTTGCTTTATTACTAATACCAATTAAATATATTTTTATAAAATACTTATAACTCTTTTTGTTTGTATTATTTTTTATAAAACTTTCACTTCATTATTTTATGATTTTTATTAATACTTTAAATAACTATGTATTTGAATATAATTTTACTTGTTAACTTTATTGGCATGAAATATATCAAAAATATGTTCCGAAATATTGTTGCATCAAATAAAAAAGAAATAATACTAGACTAAAAAAGTCTTTCTCTCACATTATACGAATATCAAAAGACATAAACAATATGAGTCTATTGTAAGCGTTTTTAAATCTAATTTTAATTTAAAAGGTAAAATATTTTTCCACAAAAAGTACAATATTTATTGCTACAGGATTTATTGTAACTGAATGTTACTCGTATAGTGAAATCAATCATATTAAAATCTCTTGAGATATTTTTCAAATAAAAATGAAAAGTTCATTGCCTTACATGTTAAGTGTAACAATGAGAAATAGACAACGACGTTGGTCATAATATAAAAATTTTGAAGTAACAGTAACTCAAGAAAACATTGCTTGCTCTTGTCATATTCAACCATGATAAAACTAGTACTCTAAAAATAGCTTTTAGTTAATGCTACTTTCTCCTGAAAGCTTTCATGTAAACCACGTGGTCTGGATGAAAACACATACTAGTACAGTAAAGATTATTTATATTTATTTAAGCTTAAATGAAGCATTAAACTTAATTTACTGAATATTTTTAATAAAACACTATTTTTTAATGATCATTATGTAAACTTATATATACTCTAGATTACTTTTTTGTTAAAATCTTTAATGTATTTTGTAAATAGACTTTATATTTTATTCTGTATATTAACAATTCATAAATAATACACTACAAAAAACAGAACATTCATTTTTTGGAATAAAGATATTCAACGCTATTTTATTTAAAACAATGAACCAAACATGTTTTAGCAATAAATGTTATTTTTATAAAAATAAATAAGTAAATAAAAAATACAAATTGGCATATCGCTTTCACATTGGCTGAAACTTCAAAACTTTTCAAGTAAAAGTTTTCTGTCATTCGCAGACAATATATATGTCATAAAGATGTCGAAATAAAAGTCACTGTTTCAATTTCTGCTTACATTTCTGCTTTTCAGTTCATTCGTCGATACAATCTTTAAAAGAAAATTTTACATCTGCAAAATGTGAGTATTATGTTACACGATGCACTCGGGAAATTTTGTTATATACTGCATTGGAAACAGAATGCATTTATTGCAACGCCTATAGTAAAAATGTATCCTTTATTATAAGAGATAATACGTTCTTTAATTTTACTCTATTATATAAAGTTGCCATTTAAAACACTATAACTCTTTTTTTTATTATTTGTCAAAACAGCCGTTTATATTTTTATTATTTTACTAACTTTAATAAAAATACATAATTAACAAGTTAAATTATAATTAAAGTCAATTATAATGAAATAAAGTAAGATGTGCTATAATTTGAAAACAGTAATTATAAGAAAAATATAAAATATATGATTAATCACCTAATTTGTGAATAAAAAGTAATCTTGGTAACGTAATTTTTCAGTATATCTTTAAATAGTTAAGAAACTTTCAACTGCAATTATTCCAGAACTGTTTCATTGTGGGTTTACAGCACGCCCCTTAGTTAACAATACATATTTTAAACTGTATTAAAAACAAAGTTAATATAAAATAAACAAACGGTAAATGACATTTTTTTGGATGAATACATTTATAAATAGTAATAAAATATTTTCAGTAATAAAGTTGCTACAAATTTGAGACTCTCATGCCAAATATACGGAATTTTTCTGTAGTCTAGTAATCACAAATATTGAATAATTTAAGAAAAGTATTTACATTTTTAATAAATTTGCACTTTTTTCTTCTCATAAAATGCGAATTACTAAGATATGTATTTTTTAAATGCATAAGCTAAACTTTTCCAAAATTCTTATATGCGTTAGTGAAATAAACAATAACCAGTAATTTTTCGCCTAAAACATTGGTGTTATTGGTTCAAGTCCCGTTGCCGGTCACGATTTGTTCAAATGTTTATTCATTTGTATTATAACCTAAGAACATCTTCACGCATTGAAGATCCCATATGTTCTACCTCAGAACGTATTCGTATATGAGGTTAAAAAAAGTAATTTAGTACCCTTATATTTTGTATAACTAAAATAGATACACTAGTTATATATTGTATAAAAAATAAATGAAAAAAATATTTTTAAAATATGATCAATATTTAAAATTTATCAAATCATAAATGAAGCAATGCATATGTAGCATCTCTTAACCGAAGCATATCTACACCACACATTGCCTTCACAGATCACTGTTGCTAAGCAGTTATATCTTTACATGTCATACCGGCACATCATCACTACACCAAATATACCTTGTGGATGGTATTCAAAATGATAATGAGTAATCTAAATTTTGTTCATTTAAAGAAGATGCATATGCTGGCTAACTAAAATTCAAACATTTGCAACACGTAATCAAACAAAATCCAATGTTTTATCTTTTGTTTGAAAACGATAAAAAATGCGTAGTTTATTTTTGTCATATTATTTTGCATATGATTGTACCAATGCGCCTCAAAACTCGTCGCAAGCATTGGTTCTTGAAGCTCAGTATGCAATTATTTTGTTACTTAGCTGTCAATCAATGCTGTCACAATGTTTTGACTACCATTTATTTTGAAAAAATCTATGTATTTTTGAGTAAGCAAGATTGTGCATCATATTTATATTCTTTTCATTGATATTATATGTATATAAATATATATACATATAAATGAATCAATATAACTGTTTATATACTCGTGTATGCATTCATAGGATATATGTATATATACTATCTATGTTCTAAGAAATTTAAATTTAAATAGCAGTTATTAACCTTAAAAATTCATGAAATAAATTAATATTTTGTGTGTATGCATTCTAAATGTATTAGAAATCTATTAATTTATACTTATATGAAAAAAAAATTGAAAGAATCTTGGTTATTTTAAAATTATCGTTAGTTTATTTTTGTTAGTTTATATTGGTATTTTTAAGGTTTTTTTTGTGTTAGATTTCGCTTTAAAAAAGTTATTGAAACTAAATAAATAAATTACTCTTCATCATTTTCATACCGTATGAAGTCATTGTTTTGAATATATACTCGAATACGTATAATAAAAGAAAACTTAATAATTGGATGCCTTTCCAATTCTATTTTGTTTCTATTTTTGACAATAGCATCGTAAAAGATTTAATACCACACCAGAGTGCAAACAGTGTTTTCCGATAGGAACGCCACCTATAAATAAAACGAGATAATAAAATTCATGCTGCACCGAAATCGCAAACTTTTAAACCATAAAAATATATACTGCAAATTTGTGCAGAGTTTCCGTAAAGGAAGTTAGGTTTTGCCGCCCACTGACATAGACAACAAGCACTGGTGCCAGTGACAAAGA
>JAPMAE010007216.1:0-11869 GCA_036584705.1 Rhyacophila sp. 25_7 | reverse complement strand
AGACTATAGGGATCATAGCCACAGACATTCATTTTTATATATATAGATTAATAATCCAAGGTAAAATAAACTCTTTTTAACATTTTTTCGTAATGAAAATTAGCTGAATTAAAAACATAAATTATTATTTCCAAAATGTTTTTTCAATACAAGCAACATGAAATATTCCACACAATTTCGTATAATAAGAGAAAAAAGAATTCTTTTCAATAATAGAAAAATAGAAGTCCTCTCTGATCCAGTATACGAGTCATTACAATAACTTTTTCTAATTTATATTATTTTTTAACCATATCGCTGTGAAGCCACGCATATGAATGGATCTCCATAAAATGAAAATTAATTTGACAGTTTTTTTTTAGATTTTTTCGAGAGACAAAGTTATATTTTATATGTCTCTCCTAAAAAATTGTTCATATGTCGAGCTTTATTTTTTACAAAAGCAGTGTAAAGTTGAAAATTGTTATAACTTTAATATATTTCACCTAGGGATTTAATATTTCCATTTTGGAATTTTTACGACGTCATACAAGAAGTTTTCTCATAAAATGTTATATTTATGCATATAAAATATTTATTTTTTGGGTATACATACATAATACATATTAATCATCATTAATTACCGTTTTATTAACCCATTCGCGGACATGTCAGCTAATAAATGTTCTTGATGTGACATGTTGAAATTAAATTATCAGGAATATTTTTGTCACTTTTTTATAGTTTTTCGATTTAGTTACATAAAAATGAGTATACTCTATAAAAAAATCTTTTACGACGTCGACACAAGTTGTGATGTACGATGTATTATATTTGCCACTTTCATTGTTCGGATCATAATATTTGTCAGAATTAAATTCTCCATCATCATTACTAAAAGGATCAAGATCCGACTATTCTTATTCAAACCCAGTAAGCAAGAAGTTCAGTCTCCTTTGTTTTTTCTCATATGTGTGGTACTAACCGGCCATTTTTCACCGAAAAAGAAAATATTTAACTGTCTTTACAATAGCACATCGAAAGTGTTAGAGGATGCAAGTAAGTATTTGTATTGCATCTCTTTCGATATGATTTTGGATATTAAAAATTACACTATTCGATGACAATATGTTTGCACTGTGACACAAATAGACAGGGGGCATATTACTTTAATTCAAAATTCGACGTCTATAAACGTTATGTCGTATTACATTCTACTGTACAGGACGTCTACGGATGTTGTCATATCACGTCTGCGAACGTGTTAAATAATTATATTGCATTTTTTTAAATAACTTGTCATTTAAACACCACCTTTATGTTAATTACAAAGTGACGTATCTGCGCACAGTTTCATGGCACATTTGTGACATGACTTCATAAAGAATGTTTACAGTATATTGTCCAAACATTTTTCCATCCAGCTCGTTACACTTTAATACACAGTAATTTTATATGCCGCCGATAAAACGATTAATATTTTTCAATACAGTAATATATGTTTCCTTTCGCTAACTAGCATCTCCTGGCCCCAATATGAGTCACGTGTTTACTTTGTACTCGTGTAATTATTTATGCAAACAGTTGCCGTAATTAACTCGGCCATTGCTCGTAATCTCATAACAAGAGGACTGTAAAAATCCAATTAACTCTTGGGGCATACTGACTATTTTTATTACAGTCTAATAATTTTGTGGGTCCTACAACTTACTGGGCCCGATTCTTATGTGACTCACATGAGATTCGTGCGATAAAGTGTGAAATTTTACTACGTTCTTATTAAGTCATTCTAACGCAATTTTAAATCTTGTTTAACAATCAACCAAATCAAAACCCGTTATATCGAATAAAAGAGAACAAGAATATAACAATTGTGCTACCATATTACATGTCCGTACGTCATATCAACACATATTGAACATAGAGTCGTACATAAACCACGTAATGCGCTTGAGCTGTAGGGAGGAGTGACCACCAACGTCTACATGGCGTTACAAGGGAGGGTTGGGTTATTTTTTAATGTTGCGTAACACCATTCCCTCTCAAAACGTGGATAGGAGTTGATTGTAAATTTCATTTCTATTTGTGGAAAGTTACGCAACCTTTGAGAGGAGGGAAGGGAAAGGTCAAGATAAATGTCTATATAATGTTACACGGAGGAGGGGAGGGTAAAAAAACGTTACGTGGTTTATGGACGACTCATACCACTTACATCATATTGATATGTTCACTTCGTTAAATATAAATTTTGATTCGTTTCATTTCTATGAACGTTTGTTTCATCCGGTTCTACAAAAAATAAAAATCGTTATACTTACTTTGCAATAATGGGATTTAATCTGTATTATTTTTGTACTATGTAATACTATGACTCTTTCTTATTGAGTAAAAATGTTTTTTGACCGTAATCTATTTTTTATTATACACCCATAGAGAGTGGAAATTCATAGTTTTATTCAATGTTCGTTTTCTTTTAAGTGTTCATATATGAACCCAGCAGTACACTTGCATGGATTATGGATTTTAAAAATTGATTGAAAGTACCTGAAGATTCATCGCTAAAATAATAAACAATGCAAAAATAGGTAAAAAGCCATTAAAGTTTAACATATTTCCATAAAAGTCTGATAGGCGCTGGATAAATATAGCCATCGATGTCATATCCAAGCACGATCCAATGGCTATAATAGAATAATGGAAAATAACTTTAACAATGGGAATATTTGAATATCTTATTAGAAATATGTGGCGATGTTATGATTGCAATGAAAATTTAGTGCCCATTCATATAAGTCAACGTGTTAATGCGGACTACTAAGTTCCAAAGCGAACTATATCAACTGAATGACTTATATGAGCCCAGTCAGTACTAATAACTTATCTGTACATCGCGTATAACCAAAATCCATCAATTAGAAAACAGATTGAGGTGTAGCTGACTTGCAGACCAGAAACAATGACGATGTGCACATTTTACCATGAACACCATAGTCGTGAGCTAGACATTGTCTTAATCCCAAATGTTTCGTGTTGTTAATGATACTCGAACAGTGATGCAGTGAATAAATGTGAAAAATGATCTTTGCATTAGCAAATGATACCGAAAAACGCGATTTAAATAATACTACAAGAATTTGCTAGAGAAAACTAGACTGAAGTCTTAAGCTGTAAATATATATCGATGATTAGATTAAATCTAACTAGCATACTCGTATACCCACATTTTATGGACACTCGCTTAATCATTATGTTTGCTCTGGTTATATGTACATTGTAGATTACGGGCTAAAATTGTTTGCGTCACAAAATATACGTATCCAGTGCAAATAATATTATATTTTAGTTAACACTACATTTTCTTTGTGCCTTTATAAACTAGTCTTACTAATATCTTCTTGTGTACTTTAAAGAAGTGTTTTATGAATTCAATCATAACATTCTTGACACGCGTCGAGTATTGCCTAATAAATATTATAGTGCTGAGAAGGATGTGAAATGTATGACGAATGACATTCCATAAATAATATCTTCTAGAACAAAAAAATAATCTCTTATAATCAAGTCACCTTTTATTACATAAGTTTACTTGCGATATTGTGTAAAAAATATAATACTACGCAACGAAAAATAAAATTCCAGGTAGAGTACATTGTTTATTTAATCCAGGGTCGGATAAAGGAGATTAGGCATGCTCAGTGAGACCACAAAAAATGGTTTCAAATCGAATTGAAACTGGCGCGTAAACATTTTTTAATAGAATCGTGTTGAATCTTTTTAATGGTTGCCAAATAAACTTCTTTTATAAACGTTTTTATAGCTATTTTATTATCAAGCTTTAATATTACTCCTGTATATACATATACAAGTTTTGTAGGTATTATAACAGCTTATGATTATTTTATTTTTTTAAACTAGATATTATAATAGTCCACCTAGGCTTTATGGTATTTAATATTCGTTATTTCAAATATTTTTTTAAAAACATATATTTAATGCCTAATATTACTTCTGTCGCCCATGTTGGCTAAGTGGACAATTGTCTGGATATGCATCAGTAAAGTCACAGGTTCAGTTCCGTGGGTCACAAAAAGTGAATTATTTTTTCACTTATATTTCTATCACAACATATATTCAAACCTTATGCTTTCATGAGTTATTCTTTATTCACTTGTATTCATGTCTTTACCAAAATCTTAAAATTACATGATACGTTTATGATAACTAAAGTAGAATATAAAAGTTCGAGATTTAAATTTATCTAAATATCTACAAAATACTGCAATCGCTTTCCACTGCGTTTCAATTTTTCGTAACGCTTTCATTTTTCAACACACGTGACGAAAGAAATTTCACTTTAAAAACATAATGTGATGTACTCCTACTCTATAGTAGAATGATTATCCTATGCATCTGTTGTCTTCTGGAAAACTGTATCAATATGTGTGTATACTCGTAGGTTAGAAAGAATCTGGCTTCAAGCAAACTAATCCAGTTCTACACTTCACGTCTTTTAGTCTTACCTGCCGACACCAACACACTTTATTATCATCCAATAATTATTGAAGTGACATTCCATCATAATTAGGGTTAAGGTTTAAATTTTCTTTGTGATTTGCATCCAGATCACATTTTAAATATTAACATTTGTGTAGATTGATGGTAACAAATAATATTGAGACGTGATCAAATATTTTTCGTATTGAATCAAATCTAGTACAAATATGTTAAAAAATATATTTGGAAGAGTAGAAACCGACTATATTTTAAATTATATTACTAATGAACAAATCACATATCATGGTTCATGCTCAGAATACATGCGATAACCGTATAAATAAGCTATTCAATACATATTGTTAGAAAAATACCATTAGTAAAATCGTGGCTAGAATCCAGAACTATCTAAGTCCGATTTCAATTAAAATTGCTTTTCCTACTAAAAACAATTTATGGCACACTTACCTATAGCATACAGTGTATGTTATGTGTGAACTCAATTTATTTATAAATAATTTTAAAAGTTTTTGCAAGCGCTAGTCAGAAACATCTATGTATTCAAATATTTCAAACTGCTTTCCTGTAAATTAAGTCCAGTGTGACATACGAGTAGGATAGTTCTGCATTTAAGCGACGTTATACTCATGAACCGGTCACACGAACGGTGACACACACAAACGTAATAATTTATAAATGATTAAATATTCATCTCCGAATAATTAAATTGTACAGTAAATAGTATCTTTATTATAAAGAGTTTATCAAATATTTATAGTTTTAAAGTTATAACATAGAAACCAGTATTTTACGCATAGATTCAAACAAGTTTCTAATTTTGTACGGTTTCATATACGGATTTTTCTTTCTTCTAACCCACCCGCTTATTTCTACAAAATACGCAAGTGTCGAATGAATTTCACGCAAAAACCATGTTTGAAATACTCATAAAATGTACTATTGCACGTTACTATAATAATCTGTATTTTTTATGTAGACACATTTCTCCTCTTTTCATATTTTTGGGTCATCTTTCCCCCGTTACCGCTTCTGAATGTACCAAACATCCGCATTCCGTCCGAGTAGCATCTGTTTTTTCTCGCAATAGAATGTGGGTAGCGGCAATACTCCGTAACTCCGAATTAAAAATGCATTATTGTAACGTTTATATACACACACTGTTGGTATGCACACATAATACGTAATTGAAAGGAGTCTTGTGCACACCTTGATAGGAAAGTATTACATAGAAAGGCTCGATTCTCGTTTCTCGCTCAAGGAAAAACAACAATACTACTTAAAAGATCGCGAGCAAGATCCTATTTATTTAATAAGATATCATTTAATATTTGAAATGTGGTTTTTCGTATCGAAAATAACGTATTTCGAAGGTAATTAAACTACACTTTCTTTCTTCACAATTAAATAACGCATTAAAATCAATCACTAAATGAATTATAATCAATAGTAGTAGTATCGAATTAATGTAAATAATGGGAATTCATTATAAAATCAAATTTGTTTAAAAATATTACACGTCGATCGATGTCTAGGAAGATATTTTTTTGGTTCCGAATTTCGCCCTTTCTGTACATGTTTTGTATGTTTTGTACATACTCGTACATTGTCGAATTATTATCAATTCAAACATGCGCAGCAGGCTCAGCAGGCGCATATAATATAATGTATTTTCAACCTCTTTTTCTTCTATATTCATTCCTTTATATGAATACTATAGTATATGGCGTCTCCATAAATCTTTATTGCTTTTTAGTTTTCTTATGTCCTTTCAAGGTACGTCGCTTTTATTCGTTACATTAAATCTTAAAAATAACATTTACCTTTGAAGGCGTTGGATTAAAGAAGAGATCGACTTGGTGAGACTTCTAGAGCATTTTTAATAATTGACCCATACAGGCCTAATCTTTACTTTGAATGCGATGAAAAACTTTATGATTCATAAGCATCAGCTGTAGGTATCCATTCTTGAAGCTCAGTACATAGTTGTTTCGAGTTTTTTTATAGTTTGCATGATTTGATGCTGCATATTCTTGTATAATTATGTGAAAAGTAAAATCAAAATGGCGAATTGTTTTTTATGTTATATAAGTGCACACAGTTTAAATACAAGTACTTTCACATTGAGTTTTTGTGGTATGTCACCGCTATGGGTTATCTTAGTATATAATTATAGTTGTATTTAGATACGTCGAGTAACCCTAAACCAATATGATTTTAAATGTATAAAAGAGACTTAATTATTTTAATTAAGTCGTGATCATTTTAATATTATGCTACGATTTGATATTTTTCAATGGCTTATGCAAAATAATTCCCAGAGAAATTACTCCCATTCTAAAAACTTCACATAAATGTAAATTTGTTCTTAATTGTTTTTCGTAAAATACAATGCCTAATATTTAAATATAATTCCATAAATAAGATTAAATTAATAAATATTCTGAATTTTTTCTTCGAAGTGCCTCACTTGTAACGTCATCATGTTTCTATATATTAGTCGACCGGAGAACTTTATGAAATTGTATTCATTGACTATTATATATATATATTACTACTATGCCTGTACAGTATTTATTATCCATCCCTAAACCGCACATACAATTTTCCATATATTGACATATAGGCTTCTCATTCAACGTACGATTTTTCTTGTAAATAGTATCAATAGCAGAAACTACAGTAATAAATCATTGGTCTTCCGGTCGAATCAATTCGAGATAAGTTTCCATGTGCAATACGCCCATTAGTAAACAGTCTATTGTATTTGCACGGGCGGTGTGAAGCTAAACGGAGATACGATTGAATGAAATACCTGGTCAATTAGCGGCCGTTCTGGTTCGTTGATTTTTAACTGTTTTGTTTGTATATTTTTGACTCATTTGCCATACGTTTTCGTAATAATCATTCTAAATAATTGTGTGTTTCGAAGTAGTTAGTTTATTGAAGATAAATCTTTTGTCTAGTAAGCTCTAAATAAAAATGAACGCACTTTAGTAAAGTATATTAATGTGTAAAGAGAATTCAATCAGATATGATTATTTTGTTATTTTGTAATAGTATACAACAAGCTTATGGCATAGTTTTGAACCTTCCACTTTCAACACGTTCACAATGAATATTTAAAAAAAAATGTAATTTATCGGACAATTATAGTGTTCATGGGCGCCAAATTAATAATATAGTATCTTGGTGAATTTTATCTGTGAAATTTCTATAACGTGAATACTGAATCTGGGAAATAATTTCATGTTAAAAGTAGTTATAAAGTGTTATGGATTACCCGATCGGTATTGTGTTACTATAATTATTATATTATTACTAATAAGCCGTATTATGTGTTTTAATTGGTTGATATATTATATGTCGTATCAATATCAATCAGAGAATATTGTGACTTGTGAGACTAAGCTGGGTAATAATCGTATATGAATATTAAACTATATCCCAAAAATGTATGATAATTGATATAGAAAACTGGCACTTAAGTTATTAAGGATATTTATTACTATAAGAGCCATAATTGAAATTATAAAATTAAGTCGATCATTTAATTACGAACTACTGCAAATTAAGTGTAATACGTATAACATTATGAAAATAAACCAACAAATGCGGTACATTTTCTTCCGTAAATAAAAACAGAGATAAACTAGCGCCGTGTTTGAAGAGCGAGTCAACAAACAGCGTTCTACAATTACAGTAATTACTCGGCGGCCCATTTACGCAAATCCACATAAACACGGTTCAAAAAGATTAAAATTTTCTCTAATCTACTAGACACCAGATGTCGATACGTACGAGTATATATCTAACGTACCACAAGTAAATCAACAGGAGATTAAAAACTCAGATGGAACTCAGTCGTTCAAGAAGAGACAAAATTAACGAGCAAGCGGCAGACTCTTGATCATATGAACTGATCTATTTACGCTGTTTTTATTTACACAATATTCCGGTGTAATGTTCAATTCGATGATCAAAAACATAACAATGAGCAATGTCGTGAAAGAGTCGAAAGCGAAAATCCACATAAAATTATTTAGTATAATTATGAATTTCGTCGATTGGCCATAAAAATTTTCATATTTTCTTCATACATGCAAATTGCAGGCAGGTTAAAACGGATTCGTTGGCTGTGCTAAGATTCATTTTTCACTGACGATATGATTCTCATTAGTGTCCGTTTCTTATTGCTTCATATCACGCCATGGGAAGCTACTGATAAGTTGTTATTTCCGAAAGTTGACTGACATGCTGCGGATAATTTTACCTCGATATAAATATCTTTAAGCATCGGCATTTATAATAACCGTGAGGACTTACTTTTGTGTCATTTCATTTCTTATCGTAATATTTAATTTAAGTATTCCATTATGTTATAGACAATCTTAGAAATTGTCGTTATTACCTTCAACTAATTAATCCTCTACAAAAAGCATATTTTTGTCTCATTTTTTAAGAAACTATAGCTGATAAAATATTTGTAGAAATAAATATATATATACAATTAAGACGTATATATAAATTGACATATTACAAAATTACGGAGAAAATATTTGTAGTATTGAACATGAATAAAGACTATACCCGTGTTTTATAATTTAAGACAATTAACGTTTGTGCAAATGTTAAGATTTAATTGAAATATTATATTGGTCATCATATTTTTTACTTTTATTTATTTACTCTTGGTTTTGCAGACCTGTCTAATAAAATTATCCGCGTAACGGGCAAACCGTATTACGTGTTATCAAATGTGCAACTTAATATATTAGTGTATAGTTACAATAAACAAATAAGGGATGTAATTTAAGTCGTCCTATGCAGACATATAAGTTGTTGTATGGAGATTTCAGTCTCCGGATGCCCAGGCATACAAGCGCATTTGGTACTGTAATTAAAGTGTCATGAAAACAATGTTATAAATTGTTGACCAAATAGCATACATATCACTGAAAAATATAATATCTTGTAATTATATCTGTACCTAGGAGGTAAACTACACATTGTCAATGTTTGGCAAAATGAGATATCGACATAGTGTAGTATATCTTGCAAAGTTCTTTCCAGTGCTCTACTTAGTTATATTTTAACCCTACTAAAAATAGTACAACGAAAGAAATATTATGCTATGTTATATATTATCCGAAGGAGGTAACACCAAAACGACTTTGAACAGCCATAGTGAAAAAGTATCATTTTCGACATAGTTTAGTGTCCTTCTAGGGTATGCATCACAATACGTTTGAAGCGTTACGTATAAAATTCACATGTCCCTTATTACTAGAGTACACATAGCGCACTTCGTGGGATCGTAAAAGATATTTCGTTATAATGAAATTCGTTATATCAAACAAAAGTGAAATTGAACAAAAGTACAACGTCCCATATTGTAGGAGCATTAAAAAAACAATATTAACCTGTCCAAGAATATGGACGCGCATGTGAATGCATCAAGAAATAAAATACTCAAATATGTATTATTTATGCATCAAATAAACTTTATACAATAATAGGACTACATAGATTTAATAAAATATAAAATTTAAATCTAGATTAATGAAAAAAATCACCTAATTGCAACCGTAATTAAAAAAAAAACACTCTGAAGATGTTAAAGTGTACGGATCGTACTTCCTGATTATGTTGTACAAAAATGTTTACATCGCATAGTTGAGATTTTGTTAAGTATAACGTTTCGTCCGGTTTAACAAATAAAAATCGCTATAATGGAAGGGTTGACTCTGTGTGTTTTTAAATCTGTTTTTACAATCTTAAGGCACTTGAACCCTATTCGCAAATGCGATATTTTACGAAGTCATAGCACAATCCTCGTTAATTTCTCTTTAATTTGTTTTATAAGCGCCTCATTAGTTAACATGTCATGTCGACGAACACTTTTTTGAATCCACTTTTCCAAGCGTGCGATGCATAATGCTCGCTACCATGTATAATAATATCAAACGAAAGTTCGTTTTGATTCGATTCAATTCCCACCTAGAGTTTTTTATGCGGCATATTTTATTGGAACGAATAAATCAATCATAAATTAGATTACAATCATATTTAAAGTATTTTTTTTAACCTTCTTGATTTTCCACCACTTCGGTTCAATTATTTGAGTCGTCGTTTTATAAATTATTTTCTAAAACGAAATAAATTATAAAATATTTGGTGGTTGTGTTAGTTTTCACAATCAAGTGAAAACACTTCTATAGCCTAGCGTGAGATGAATAATTTCCCAGAAACCATTAATATTTCGAAGATAATTCTGTAAAATTTGACATTACATTAAATCATACTTCTTATACCCAAGAAATTGTAAAATACGCCTGTTACATTATGTGAAAATTTTTATAATTTTCTAGGAAATTTTTATACTATCTAATAATCGAATTAAACATGTAAACATATTTCGTGTTGATATTAATGAGTTGTATATTTTACAGGCTAATTTTTAAACTAATATATTTAAACTTTTTTTTTACTTATTATGAATACTTCAAAATATTAATTCAATGTGATCATGACAAGATTAAAATAAAATGTAATATTAACTAATAATTGAATAATTAATAAAAGAGAAGGACAAGTAAAATATGTGTAATTTGTAATAAACATGAATACAATCAGAAAATATGTTCATACTTGGGGAAATCTATCAAGTGTGCTTAACGAATTCTGTTATTCAAAAATACTTCAAATATCCAAATCCTCTGCACGAAAAATGCACGGCTGAGTGTCGATGTCATCATTATTGTTTATACTATTTTTCAACTCACGCTTTGCTAATAAAGTCTATAACGTTATGATTAAAAAAATACACTTTAACTTGAAATCTTCAAGTTTCATACATAATTCAAAAGCTGCATATTACCACTGCTTGTTTTTAGGTTTGTTTTCTATTTTCTTTAAACCTTTCGATCTTAGAATTAAAATATAACCAAAACCCTCAAATCCATTAATTTACAGTGAATCAGGTTTTTTTTTGTAAATCATCTTCATTAGTTTCATCGTTTTCCCTCTATATTCGCGAAATAATTTCACACAAAAATGACAGACAATAAATTTAACAACGCTGTTATTTATGTTACTATTTTTTTGTTTTTTGATGTTCTTAAATTTATTATATCTGAACTTGAAGGTGATATATGTAGAATTATAACTTTATATATAGGGAAAATGATGTATGGAAATTCCAACCCCTTCGAAAAGTTTTCTTGCTGAGACATCGTTACCTCATTTGAAGACACCAATTATATATATGTCGCCCTCGTAGGTGAGTGGATAGTGACATACGACTCACGAGCTGAGGGTCACGGGTTCGAGGCCCGTGCTAGTCGCAAATTTTACAAATGGTTATTCATTTGTATTG
>JAPMAE010007215.1:1379-11869 GCA_036584705.1 Rhyacophila sp. 25_7 | reverse complement strand
TATTTTAGACAAAAATGTGGGATAGCCCACTCTGGCATTAACCGCCTCATATGTATATCGCTCTTTATATCTTTACCAGTTCCTATCAACACGTAGATTACAAATATAAAACAGTTAATTACAAGGTGACATGGTAATCGAATAAAAATTCACTACTAAAAATTATCAATAAAAAAATTATTATATATTACAATTATTTATAATCAAGTATCTTGTGAATCATTAGGTTTGCACTGTCATTTAATAATCGTTGAATCATGTGCGGATCATCAGATGCACAGTGAATTAAAAATCGTACGTACTATATTCAAATATATTTCTACATAAACGAATAATGGATGAGTTAATCATTTCATCATAGATTTTGCTGTCTATGCAGAAATTTGCACGTAGTAACTTTATCAGGAATATTAGATTTTAGGGCAAAGGGTAATGATTAGGCAAACAGCTCAACGGTTGGAATATAAACACATGAGCGGACGTAAAATTGGCTGTGATAGTCAATCGAACGTCGCCATTTGACCTTCTCTGTGTAAATAGAGATATAATACAATCAATTAGATGAAGAAGATAGGCCTTGTATGCTGTATTTACAGAGTGTGGCGCCAGCCATTGTCGAGACACTGAAAGGAGAATAGAGACAAAATTTCGAGGCATTACACCCGAGAGAGCGTAATATATTATTATCCCAGAGCTAATTATTTGTTCAATTCACTGCGGCTATTGTACATGTCTGAATACCATTATAATTAAAAATTTTGGAAATGTTTGTACAATCAAAGTGTTCGACCGCGCGAGTCAATAATGTAGCGGAAGTAGTATACAAAATATTATACACATTTAATTAATTTATTACTAAAATAAATAAGTCTAAATATGTATACATATTTATTTTTTGTAAGACTATAATACATTACATAACTCATATTGTAAGTCTGCAATATATAGAACGTATTATATCGACCCTGTTTAGGTAAAAGAGCGTACACCTTAGTTTTTTGAAGAGTGCTTTTATTTGAGAATCACAATGTACACTACTAAATACACATGCTGTCAAAAGGAATGAAGATGTAGAATTATTATCGCAATTTAGCTTTAGATTTTTAAAAAAGAGCAATCTACTAAGATTGTATGGAAAGGAAAAAAAGCATTAAAAGCATGTAAAATTTTAATGATTTTTCTTTAATAACGTTCTTAATTTTCACATCAATATAATGAAACATGATATATTGGTCGTCATGCACTTCAAGGTTGTGTTAATGTGACTTTTACTAAAAATTGTTAAAGCACGTTTCTTGTGCCTCCCGTAAAATTTGTTCTGTGAGGGCTACTCCCTTTTACCTAAACACGGTCGATATGTAAGTAATAATAACATAAAAACATCATATATTATAATTTACTAGTATGTTTATTAGTAAGTGTTTAGTGGTCATTTATTAGTAAATGTATATATTATGCACATTTACTTTTATATGTTATTCCATTTCTATATTTTTTCAAACTTTGTTAGCTTAACGATTTTACTTTTTCAGTATCATCGAATTAAAATATTACTTTGCACACAGCTGCGCATGTATACGCGTTTTGATATCAATATAGTGAGTGAGATATAACCACATACATTTCATTTTATTATATAAGATATACCTATCTATAAAGATTCACTGTTTTCTCGATTTGTTCCGCATCGTACACGCTGTTGTCGCTAACTCGTACATGATACTCGTAAGCGGCCGTCTATTTTACTGAATTACGACCCAATTTTATTTCATTTATGCCAGAGTATCTATCATACTTTAAACATTTATTTATCCTTTTACTCGGGCATTATAATTTTTTTAGATACTTTTATTATCAATTTATATTTCATTGTTGAATACTTTGTTACGTTAAATTATTCATTAGGTTCTGATGAATGTTTAGTATACGTATGTGTTTTCGTTTGAGTTATTTTAAATTAATACTATAGAATATATCATATATTTTCATACGTTATTAAAATCATGGGGAAAATAAAAGTATCATTTTACAAACTATAATTGTGTAAGAAGTAATTATATCGTTTAATATAATATCGCTTCCTCATTACTTTAAGACATTGAACCGTGTTATCCGTAATACGAAACTCTAGCTAACAACATATTAGAATATGGTTTATAAAGCTTAAAGCTCTTAGGATGTTAAGTCAAATTTATGATTTTACAGCGTATGTTTAATCTCTGAAACTTAATTATCGTTCTGTTTCATGGAGTAATTTGACGTTAGATCCGATCAGAATGTTTACAAGAATAATTACCGTCGACGCGTGACATCTTCGCATGCAATTTGATCGACGCAATCTCAAAACTTAAACTCAGCGTATTATGACTACATCTATGTAATTACGTAGAAACTATTCAACGGTGGAATTTCAAGCACTCATACATTTACCTATATATGTAACTGTTATAAATAAAAAATATTCAAATATAAAAAACAGAGTCATATTATATTTGGTAGAAAGTTGGTAACCCACACTTAGTTAGAATTACATTTTATTCGATTTTTAGCCTATTTATTAACCATTTTACATTTCCGCATTCATTTTTTTTCCATCTATAGATGCATAAAAAGCAATTTTAGCAACCCCTAACTAACTTTCACTTAACTTACTTTTTCAGTATATTTTTAAATAGGTAAGAAATTTTCAACTGCGATTAATACAGAACTGTCTCATTGTGAGTTATCAACCTGTTATACTATACCCCTTATTTCATATATTCCAAAATTACCAACCAGCAGTATTCAACTGTATAATTATCATATAGTTTTCTATAATAATATCGGATCTTAACTTTTGCCACAAATGCCAAATTTTGTTAAAATAATAGCTCAAGAGATTTTAAAATGTCCCTCCCCATATTTATTTATTGTCACATCTGCTATAAAACAAAGTACATGAGACATTTTCTCTCAACAGTTTCTCATTTTTTTTACTTTTAATAATCATTAACTATTAGTTAATTTGACATATGAGTATTTATTCAGAAATTCTCATTTCATTAAACGATCAGTCATACGTGTTATTTGTAAGTTACTTTGGTGACATACTCATATATTGCATAATAAACTATGATTTCCAATTTAAGACATCCAAGTTTTTGCGACTATTTTGTATAATATCAATTTAACATTTTTTATTATAAGTTTTTCTAGGCAAATTAATTTATTTTCATTTTTCCAATACAAATAGTTTAATATAAATAATTTAAAATAATTGTTATTCCAGTCTAAATCAATATTTTTAGAGAAACAATAATTTTAAATGAGAAAAAGAAAAATTTTCTGTCTAATGGCATTTTTATTTTGAGTTCAAATTGGGTAAGCAATCAAAGATTGTGTACATTTAATCATATTTTAACTCACATCGTTATACGTCATTTAATATTCATTAACATAAGTATGCATGAAAATTGCCATTACAAAAAAGTTTGTTCTCATCTTGGTAAAATAATTAATATTATTTTTTTATTGAATATTCGCCCTGAAAACAGCATTTGGGATTGTCTCTATGTGAATATTTTTTGAATGGCTTGTTTACAAGTTATTGTCGTTAATTTTTAGCTTAATCATTTACACTACAGATACAAATAAACAACCATTTACATACTTAGCAAAATCAAGTTAAAACAACTGTATAATAATGTCAATAAAATAAAATCTATTAAAACCTTACATTTTAAATGGAAAATATTTGATCATTATCATAAGTTTAAAGTAAACACTGTTATGTTTTGTTGGCTCTATCTATCTCAATATTACTTTATGGTCTTCGTTTCTAAGAGTATCAAACAAATGAACGCTGTTTGAATATTTCATGAATATACATGTATGGATTTTTTAAAGCTTCTTAAATCTATTTAATATTTAGGTAATCTGTAAAATAAAAGAATTTTTTTTTAGAGTAATACAATTTTTTTTGAATACACATATATTCGACCGTTTTCAGATAAAAGGGAGTACAGTACGATAAAAGGGTAACCCTCACCGAAAAACTTTTATAGGAGTCACAAAAACGTGTTTTGATGATTTTCAGTCAGTCACTTCATGATGACCAATAAATTGGTGTTTCATTTTCTTGATCTGATAATTAAGAAATTTATTAAAGAATAATCATTGAAATTAGCGTTTAATGCTTTTTTTCCATACAAAATTAGTAGACCGTCCTTTTTTCAAAATCAAAAGCTGATTTATGGTAATAATTTGTCATTTTTGGGTTAATTTCTTTTGACAGAATGTGTACTTAGTTATTTATATTTTGATTTGCAAATAAAAGCACTTTTCAAAAAACTGAAAGTTACCTTTTACCTAAACGGGGTCATATTTAAAAAGTTATTTAAACAGAATTTAAAGCAATAAAACTGATTCCTTTACAGTGGAATAAGCATTGCATTTTTAATTTGAATCTGTTTAAGCATATATATTTATTTACTCATAAAATATTTCAAGAAAAGAGAAGTATCGAAAATATACATGAAAAGTTAAATTATAACATAAATTGTTTACTTTTTTATCAATCTAGTAAAATATTTATTTATTTTAAAATGTTAAAAAAATGTTGTTAAATAATAGTATTAATATTCTTACCAATAAGCGAACAGAATGGAAAGTGCACCATGAGGATAAATGACGTCCACACTATCCTCCCTCGATGTTCATAGTCTAAATGGCGCATTTTCCACATGGTCTTTAAAGTGTCACGTGGTAAATAAATTTCCTCACTCTATGGTGTGATTCATTTCTGAATATGATACGTGTTGTTTGTTCCGTTTTTCTGGAAATAAAAAAACAATGTTATTAATATAAATATATCAAAATTTTGATGCAGATTATAGCACATTGTACTCCGAGTAAATTAATAACAAGGAATTAACTGACTTATCAGTTTGATTGCACCCTCGTCATATGCTTTTCCGTCAAAAGTTTGACAGTGTTACTTATAGTAATATATCGAGTGCAGCATATTATCAATATCGATTTTATCATACCCCTGAGGAGAACGTTTAAAATATTGATCAAAGATTGAATTTTAAATTATCCATTGAAATATATCTTCCATAGAATAATGGTTCTTTAATTATCACTTACATATACAATTTTAATTAATAACTGTCTCGAAACGAGTTAATTTGTATAGGATATTTTTAATATATCGTAACAACTCAGGTAACAAAAACAATGGAGTCAAAATATGTCTGCTCACAGCAACATAAGAAATTCGGTATATTTTTTATTGTTATATTTAATAATTTAATCAATAAACAATATAAAAAAACTGCATAATTTATATTTTACAAATACTAATATATTCGGATATGATTGTTACTTTAATATTATTTTCTGTGCATATTTTAATTAAGTTTAGTAAAACATATATTTCATTAATAAAATTAAAATCAAAACCTCGAAAATTTTTTTACACTTCATTATGATTCAATTAATCTATCCTACTGTCAATCATCAGTGAAAAGATATTATATTGAAATCATAACGTTGCTTTTATACATATTTGTACAATTATGTTTTTTTTATATTGTACTGATTTAGTCTGTTACAAATTTTTCACTTGATGATTGTTTTAAAATATTTTTTAATATGTTAATATGTTTAATTCATTATAATTATCAATAAATGGCGTTATTTAAAAGTTTTTTGAAGCATTTTATCTAATTTTCTCCCACTTTTCGTTAATTTTTCGCTTTTTTAAGATAATCTGATAATAATTTTGTTTACTGTAAAACAAATATTTAATAAAATATAGTTTGCACAATTTAATTACAGTTAAAATATCATTCATATGCGTTTAAATTAAAATGAATGTGTGAATATTAACAAATGAGATTATGCACCAAAAATGTTCAATATTCACATTTTTTATATTATTCATGAATATATTATGCTGAAAAAGAAGAATTTAATTAGAATACATTTATTATGGTAGATTTTATTTGATATAATAAATACGGCTTCTATAAACGTATCTTATATTTGACGAATAGTGTACTGACGTGACAAGGGTTTTCATATGTATGAGTATATATGAGAGTTAACTATGAGCGAGAAAAATAAATATTTTTCCTTCTATGCTAGTATTTTAAAACATTAAGTTGAATTGATATTTTCCTAATATTATATATTATAATATTAACGTATTATTTTTTTAAAACAAAAAAAACTTTATATCAAAATATAAAGATACATATTGAATCACTGATAAATAACATTTATTAGATAGAACTTTTCTCTCAATAAAGCACATCTAGTTACTTATATACATATATATAAATAGTTCCATAATAACGAAGTAAAAAAATGTACAATGCATGTCAAAAATAGATCCTGCCATCATCTTCATAATCACTTTGCATGTCAGAAAGTGAAATAGGAAAGGGTATTGGCAATTTCTTATAGCTGTGTATTTTAGGGTATTAATTTTAATCAGCGATCCCTGATGTAATGAGGGTTGGTCTTCATATAAATGTCCGTTACATATTATGTGCTCATTCCATAGTATCTGTGCTTTAACCTCCTATATTTCAGAAACATATATTTTTAGTTGGAAAACCGCACATTATTCGAAAACTTAAATTATATAATGACGTAGGTACAGACTTTAATGTTATGCAATCTCGTAGACTTAATATTAATATGTGGTAATTCATTTGTATATTTGTGTGATATTTACTCTTATCTTGGACCTAATTAATATGGGTAGCATGTAATTAAATTTCAAGTATGAAAATTATTTCCATTAATGGCCATCATGTTACTTTTATGCGGAAATGTAAATACTCAAATGTTGTTATACATTAATTAAACAAATAATAATATACTATGTTAATTCTGTATTTGAAAAAACGTCCTTCTGATATCAATTTATTAAAACAATGTATAAAGAATATATAAAATGTAATATACGTACAAGTTAAACACCCCATTTGATATTATTAAGATAATATTATTTTCACAGCTATCATATATATATATAAACAATTTCAATTGTGACGAGTTCATTATTACGTTATTTGACAGATAGTTTTCATGAGTTCAAAATGTAAATATTCTTTGCTTTTTAGACTTCGATATGCTGGAAGAATCAATAAAAAGATGCGAATATTTGTAAAAAATGCTAACAATTTTGGGATAAACATTTAGTATTAGTTTTTTCTCAAATAATAAATGTAAAAATAAAGAATTTTACTATAATATGAATTTATATTAAAAAATAGATGGAAACGAAAAGGATATTATAGATGTTTTTGGTATTTTTCTTGACTTTATTTAATTATTAATTACTCATTGTGCATTAATGACATTTGAAAATTGATTTAGAGTAGATGATTAATACAGAATAAAAATAATGAATTAATTCGACGAGTTCTCATATAGTATATGATTTGTATACATCCATATTTAGAATAAAACTGTTAATAATAGACATGCGTACATTAAAAGTGTTCGAATTATATTCGTGTTACCTTTTTGTTTATGTAATTCCCGAAGTATTTTTAATATATTTAAAATAATAATTAGAAAGATTAATTCTAGCAAAATGTGAAATACACGTGTTAATTATAATATAATTAATAGAATTTGTTATTCATAATTACCTTATCATATTTTTTGTCGGCAAACTTCATTTTGTATGAAGACCATGAAGTTTCATCTTTAAGCACCCGTCAAGAATATGTTACGAATAACATCAAAAGCTTAATTTCTTGCTTAAGTAAACGTATACAAAATACAGTTGCAAACATTTCGTGTTTGTATCTTTATAAAACTCTAAAGCTATTTTAATAAACACCATCCTTATAACAAAGCTTTAATGTTTTCTGGTAGAAAAGTTTTATATTTCATTATGATTCGTAAATTAAATTTTGCGGTTTACGTATATTGGTAAAGTTGAATTTACACAAATTTACTGTGAGAAATTTTCTCTAAATCTTAATTAGAATAACATGTAAGCTTAATTATCTGAATAAACCTCTGTGGAAATAGGTTAACATATTCAAATAATTTATTTATATAAACAAGGTTAAGCTGAAAAGTTCTCGGCCTGATAGAGAGATGGCGTTCCAATCAGCAAAAAATTATATTTCCTGCCTGGATGCACATGTCATTAGTTTGGATGACAAGTTTCAACTTGTTCTTTTGAGTAGTTTGCATACACAAATTTGTACAGTAGACGTCTTGCGTGTTTCTATAAAACGGATACACTTGAATATCGCACGGTCATAAAATTCTTCGTTTTAGATGGATTAACCCCTAAGGAAATTCACCTAAAGCTAACAAAAGTTTACGAGGACTCTGCTTCTTCTATGCTAACCATTAAAAAGTAGGCAACTGAATTTAACCGTGGTCGCATGTCCCTTGAAGATGACCCACGTGAAAGACAGCCAAAAACT
Organism: Rhyacophila sp. 25_7; assembly: GCA_036584705.1. Lineage (NCBI taxonomy): Eukaryota > Metazoa > Arthropoda > Insecta > Trichoptera > Rhyacophilidae > Rhyacophila > Rhyacophila sp. 25_7. Next base: position 3,425 of record JAPMAE010007215.1, on the reverse strand, counting down.
GCAACTACACCGGAAACCATCAAAAAAGTGCATGATATTGTGTTGGACGATAGGTGAGTGAAGGTGAAAGAGATAACTGAGGCTGTGGGAATATCAGAAGAAAGGGTGCGAAACATCTTTCATACAGAATTAGGGATGCGAAAGCTTTGCGCCAGATAGGTGCCGCATTTTCTGATATGCCGATCAAAAGCAAATGTGAAAACGATTTTTGCAGCAATCTTTAGACCGATTTAATAGGGATCCGACCGACTTTGTGCGGCAATTTGTCACCATGGATAAGGCATGGGTCCACCACAACATGCTAGAAATGAAACAGTAATCAAAGCAGTGGGTGGAAGCCAGTGGTTCAGCGCCAAAAAAAGCGAAGTCGATCGCATCTGCTGAAAAAATTATGGCCAACGTGCATCATTTTTTAACTGAAATCAGAGTGTTTTATTGGCAGGCCGAGAATTTTTCACCTTACTCTTGTTTATATATATATATGTATAGTTATACTTAAAAACTAAATGTAATTTATAATAATATTCTTGCGAACATAAGTTTTCTTTTGATTGTAATTTTCACAATGCTTTCTAAGAAAACAGTGAGTTTCCTTTCACTTAAATATTTTTATGAAATGCATGGCAAATTACAATATAAAAATTCCAGAATATAATAAATACCAGTATAATAAAACTATTTAAAACTTTCATATTATTTTCTATAAATCCATGATATTTCTTTAATGTTATAATTTTATGTGTCTACAACTTGACATAGCACAATATTTTTTTTTTTATTACTTAGCGAATGAAATTTACTCGTATATAATTATTGGTTAAAGATTAGTCAGCTTTTAACGAATTGTTTTGAATTAACGTATCATTATGAACAGTTTAATTACAAAACATAAATTGATGAAAAATATTTTTTTTAAAGTCTCAAAAAATGTTTCTACTACTAGCGGTTTTTAAACTTAACTCTATTAATTGTTTGATGAAAATTGTAAAACAATTTTGGAACATTTTTCATAATGAGATTACAAAAATAAATTAACAAATTGTCTTCCAAAAATAGTACAAAGACATAAACTTTTTAAAGTAATAATGGTAATTAAAAATACAAAGTACAATAACTAAATGTAGTTTTTAAAAAGTAAGCTAAAAATTTGTCTGGAAGAACGTTTGCTCCATAAACTCTGCTTTTTTAAAACATTTTGCAATAAATTTCAAAGTTACGTAAGTTTTTTTGGCAGCAGCATTTGTTTACGACAGGTTTGACTAATATTTTATTTACTTTTCAATTCAAGACACAAAAAAGTCAAATTCACGTACTTTTATAGCCTTTTGCCTAATAGAGATACTTGCATACAAACGCTAATATGTTTTTAAAAAATGATTGTATAAAGAATCAAGTGACTTTTATTGTTATTTACGAGTATGTTCATTAATGTCATAAGGAACACGTTTTTATTTTAATTATATACTAATAAAAAAATTAAAAAAATTTTTTTTTACATAATTTTAAACTAAAATTCACAATTATGTTGATTTAAATTAAAAGATTAGTGGCATTCGTTTATACAATCAAACAAATAATTTTTCGGCTTTTCTTCCAAATTCCTTTTTTTCCGGAATTCTTTCATTGATATGAAAAAGTATATATTTTATTATTAGCAACGGATATGAACATATAGTTTCTCGGCTTTTTGTATTATCATTTATATAAATATAAATAAATTTAAATATTCGAGAGTAATTAGTTTTAAATATTTAAAAATATTATAGCGCACGATTGTTTAGTAGATGTATTATGATTCGGCCATGCGTTTAATCTTGTGCTTGAACAGTTTTTTTCAAACGCTATTTATTTAATTTTGAAGTAAAAAGTTAGATAATTAATTAACTAATACTATTTAAAAATAATACAAATTGATAGGATATTCATACTATGAAGTTTATGCATTTTATGCAAATACGGGAAAATTACAAATATGTAATCTTATGTTGGTAATAGAGTACAGATTTTAATATATTTGTTTGAATATAAAGCATAATTATTTTTTAC
>JAPMAE010007203.1:0-10428 GCA_036584705.1 Rhyacophila sp. 25_7 | reverse complement strand
CACATTTTCTCTCAGAGCGTATATAGAATTTTAATATATGTATTTATTATAATATTTTTCTTGCAGTTCGTTCAAAATATGTAAAAATGTTGATTATATTTCATTTTTTCATGCAGTTCAATTAGTTTTGTAACAGATATATTATTTATTAATAAATATATTTTTACAACAATATTAAAACTTTTATAAAATTCATGCATTAAAATATTTATAAAAAATATTTTTAAGTCCGCTTTGAGATATTGGACTATTATAGGATTTTCGAAGATAATTATTGGCCCAATATTTGGGTCCATACTCTGGCGACAAGTACAAATAATTTTAAAAAAAATAAGATATCAGCTAAATAATTCAAACGCGCTACACTTGGATTGCTTCAAATGTGCTGTACACTGATTTAGTAAAAATGTCAAATTATTTATTTATAGAAAATAAAAGCGTAGGCTACATATTTCAACTATTATTATATGTTCTGTGGTTTCAATTATCGTAATATGAGTTAATTTGTTAGTATATTTATATCATCGACAAAAAAAGTTTCCAATCGATGTAATTCATGCCTTCATGTTATTTATTTCAATCATTACAAAAATTACGACTTATTGTTTTTATATAGTAATTTTACTTTTGCGATTCTAAATATTTTCATAATGGACAATCCATGAAATCCACCGCACCAAAATCCACTAAAATGTTGGGATATATCGCTCATGTATCATGTACGATAAAAAAGGATTTTTTTACTGGTTTATAATATGTATTAATTATTTATTTTCATCTATAAATTTTTTTTGAAGAAACATATACTTAAATTGTTATTCTTCGACTTCGATTAATTTGAAAACTCAAAAAAAAAACCCATATTAAATGTAATTTATAATTATCAGGTAGTAAAATTGTGATTTTAGTTAATTAAAAAAGTGATTCTTCGTAAGTTTTAACATATATTTCATATTATTTTCACATGAAATCACAATAAATTTAGAATTTTAGTAATAATCCTAAATCATTTAAGAAATGAAAATAAAATGTCTTATTTTTATTATTAAACTTTGTGTAATACATTCTAGATATAGTAAAGTACAAAATAATATAAGTATTTATTCTAACTAATAATCAGTATCTGACCGTAACCCGATAGAAATATCTAAGTTCAAAATTTAAGTTAATAATATGAACCAATCCTAGGATTACAAATAATATTTGTAATTGCGTCAGCAATTTGATTATATAAGTAAAGCAATGACTAGAACTAAAGGAACAACGAATCTAAAAGAAACGTAGGAGAAATTTAATTGTAACAAAAAACTAGAATTTTCAGTATTTTCATACTTATTATATTACACATGCCTAAAAGATAAACATTTAAATATATATCTCTAAAAACCATTGCTGCATGTTGAAAATAGTTTCTGATATCATTGAAAACGAAAATTGACCAAGAAAGCTTTTTCGTCGACAACGTTCGACTTAAACGTCACACCTTAAAAATCGTTACTCAAGCGAAACTTTAGTCATGACTTTTTTGACTTCCCAACTTTTTTGTCTATGTCGTAAGTAAAATCAGAATGAGTTAAATATGTTTCGAGTCTTTAATCACACTTTTCGATAAATAAAGACTTGTAAATTAAATTGTGTCAAAGTAGTCAAACCTTTTATTGTTTGATAAAAAGTTATTTAATTATATTATTCTCTTGATTTGATTACAAACAATAAACAAAATATTTTTTTTATTTTTTATCAATCAATCTAAATTTTTGGCAAAGTTAATTGTCAGAAGAATTTTCGGTTGTTTTTTGCATGATAATAGTTATTCTGTATAATTATTATAAAATATTCTGTATATTTTTTAAACTTTATGATTGGAAAACTTAGTAAGCTATTGACACTATTTTTAATCTATTTTATTGATAAATATCATAGAGAAATTATTTGAATTAAATTCTATTTTAATTATATTTAAAATCTTTATATAGTGATATAATATTTTCCATAACTTTTATATAATGACCAAAAACACTATTTATTACCCATACATATTATTTATTGCTTTTTTATTTGGATAGAATTGCTAAGCAATCGAGTTATAATCAATCCTCTTTAAGAAGTTTAAAGATATTTTCTCTCACTACAATTTCGATAGATCAATTTCAGAGTAATTGAATTATTTACTTCAGAAGATCCTTTAATATACAATTATACCCAAGTTCTTTAACAAATTTAATAAAACGGGAAGTTTTTTTATGATAACAAATCCGTGACAAATATCAATGATATTACATAATGATAATTTTGCCAACTATAAAAAGACGTGATATCGACTGAACCACTGTAGATATATTTATTTTATGCTTATCTTTCATAATGATATATTATTCTTTATTGCAAAATAACTTTACGGTGTTAATACATTTTAACAGCTGTTTTGAAGCTTGTGCCACATTTTATTAACTAAAATACTATTTTTGTATGAATACAAGGTGTATTTTATGTTTCGGGTCGATGTTTTTTTTAATAACTTTTAAATAAATGGAACACGATTTTATCTTTTACATTTCATTGATTTATTATGGTCTTTACTATTATACTTGTATATAGAATATGATATCGGTCAAGTTACCGCCTTTGGCCGTGACGCAAACGCGAGCTCTTTCAAGCATATCAACATTATTGCAGGCTTCTGCAATTTCTTTTAGAATGTTATCCTTCAGCATCAAGATTATAATTGGGTGTGTTGGTGTAAACTTCTTTCTTTGAGTGATTTCATGTAAAATAATCGGGGGAGGTCAAATCGGAGACATTTTTGACATTATTTCGCTGAGAAAAGTTTCTCAAAAAATTTGCATCGATCAGTGCTACGAGTATGTGTGACGTGGTACCGTCCTGTTGGAACTACATACGTTGTATGCCCATTTGAATGAATTCAAGTACAAGAAAGTACCATTAATCACTAAGTCATGATACCAATCTAGTAATTACTAATAACTTTTAACAGTAACTTAACTTTTACATTGCCTCTAGCATGCTACAAGAAATGTGGCCATTTGATGCCGCCGGTCCATTGGACTTTGCATCATACAGTTACACTACGTGGATGTAATAGTTATCGCTATATCAATTAAGAATTCTCAATGAACCAATAGTGGCTATTATGATTCTTAATTAATTAAGACAGCAAAGTCCAAATATGCTTCGTCGCCAATGATGATTTTTTGATCAAATTAGTTGTCATCTATACCAACCTATAAAACCCGAACACCCTAATTTTTACCGCCGTTTATGGTTATGTTCCTATAGATCCTTTAAATTGGATTTTATACACGTAAAAATGAAAATCTGGTTTGACCATTTTTAACAAACATGATGGAGATATTTCTAATTCTCATGCACGGATGCTCACCAATACTCAGCCTCGCTGCATCAACTTTTTCTAGCGAATGTTAGCTTTATTGTCACCTAGACTTTGTTTTATCTCCCAGAGTATGCAATTTTTCAAAATTATCCATTGCACGCTAAATAACTGACTTACTTGGAATTTGTTGCACCAAGAAAATACCCAATTTCTTCACGTATTCACAGTTAAACAATTATTCAAATAACATATCTTAATAAGTTCACAACATTGTTGCGGCAACATATAAATGCTCCATAACAACTTGTTGTCGACCACTCTTTAAGAAAGTTAAATATGAAGTGACCAATAATAGTCAAATCAAAATAACGGCCAACCAAAATTGGCCTGGAGCATAAAACGCATTCTTTATATACACATATAATTCCGAAACAAAAGAAACGTTTCAGAAGATATTATTTTTATTTTTTTAAATTAAATTATAGATTAAATTTGACATGTGTCCAAAAATATGAACCTATCTTCTATACATTTAAATTAATTTATTAATTTCCATAGTTATGTACACTTATATATAATAGTTTATTGATGAAATGGTAATTTATTTGTCATTTAATATTTTTAAATTTAATAATTGTAGATCGATTTTAGTATTTGGTTTATCGATTATAAAAATAAATCAAAATAGATGACTTATATTTATTAAATCCTTATAAAACTTTTCTACTTAAAATAACGTCTCTAGTTTTCTAGTCTGTTATATTGTTAATTCCCTCTGCAGATACACTAAACCATTTATTTATGTACAATATATTTGATAGTAATCAGCATCTATTATGATATTTTATGACATATGTTATCAACAATTGACATTTTACTAAGCAGTGTTATTATAAATATCAAATAATTCCATAAATCTATTTCACTGAGTAATTTTAGATTAGACGAACTGATTCAATTATATCACTAAAATCGGTATTTACAGAATTATTTATGTTTTTTTCCATTGAATATATCTTTACACAACAAATTGTATGTATTAACAAAGATATATTTGTACATAGAATGTATAAATATAATTACCATAACCTAAACTGGTTATATAATGTATGTGTTTAATTAGCGAACCATAAAACCATTGAATCGTAAATATTTAGCTTAATTTAAAAAAATCTCGAAATATATATTTAATTTTCAACTCATTTGATTTTTAAAGAAGTAATTTATTTTTAATTTTTTTCTGAAAATAAATATTACAACTAGCTTACTTAAGATAACATATTGGTTAATTGACTAAAGAAATACAACATACAATTACTTTATAAAAATATCACTGAAACTTTGAAAAGTTTTTTGTCAAATTACATTTTAAAATGTACATTATTTATAATATTCGTATGTTGTTACCATGCTCTTTCAAAGGAAAAATTACGTACTTAAGAATTCAATGAGAAATTTTGCTTTTCAAATAAGTTGATACCATTTTATAAAAATGTTTACATTCACGATATGATATTTTATTTATTTACATTTTATTTAACATCATTTTTAAGCAAGACAATTTTCTCTCTTCATTTTTCTGTGAACTTTTTGTAGTAAATTCATATTACCTATTTAAATCGCGTTTGTTGTATTATTTTTAACTCAAGCAAATTTACTTCTTTATATGCGCGATGTAAAATTTTAGATGCACAATCTTAAAGAATATTAAATGAAGAAAATTTTAAAACTCTTTTTCTACGAAGACAAAAAATTATAATGTCAACATTTTACTGACATGTATAACAAGCCTGTTCAAATACATCAATTTTTCTGCAACATAAAAATATCAAAATGCATGTTCAAAAAACTATATGGATATACAATTTTATAAGACTGTGTTATAAATATCGACCCTATTAAGGCAAAAGAGCTTAACTCTGAGATTATTGAAAAATGATTTTATTTGTGAAACATAATGTACACAATTAATTACACGTTCTGTAAAAAGGAGTTAATCCTAAAATGCCAAGCAGCTTTAGATTTAAAAAAAGGAAGGATCTGCTAAGTTTGTGTGGAAAGGAAAAAAGTATCAACCGTCAGTGTCGATGATTTTTTTAAATATTTTTTTTTAATTATTAGATCAGGAAAATGAAGCACCTTATTGGTCATCACGCACTTCAAGTTTGTGTTAATGTGAATTTGATTAAAAATTATTAAAAACCGTTTTTTGTGCCTCCTGTAAAATTCATTCTACGAGGGTTAATCCTTTTTGCCTATTTAGTGTCGATATGGAAAGATGCATCGTATTTCAGTAAATACTGAACTGCATAAAATTGCATCCATATAATTGTATTAATAATACTATTCCATTTTATTGAGAACTTTTATTAAATAACGATTAAAAACTTACATTAATATTCAATATATTCAATTACCATTAAAAATTATAATTAAAACACAGATATATCAAAAATATGTTAAAACCATTATGTAACCTATCAAAATAAGTATAACATATATAAATATACAGGTAAGGAAATGACAAAATTTATAAACTAAATATATTATAAATATTTTCTACTTGATCGCCCTAGTTATATTAGTAGATTGCATTTTTATGCAATTCGAGACTAACATAAAAAACTGTACATATTCGATCATGTGACTTTATAATCGATACATGGATAAATTGCTCGTTCTGAAAATTGATCGTGGTAAATGTATTTTAAAATGAAATATGTTCAAATTACCTTATTGTAATAATAACTTTTATGTATTATATGAACAACCAGTAATAACGGTTATTGGGAAAATATTTATAAATAAATTAGAGATAATATGTATTATATCTAAAATGTTAATCGTATATTTGTTACTGACATACAGCTGCCTGTAAGTGAATCTTTCGATCGAATAAATGTATTGACAGAAACATTCAATTTTCACAAAGAAATTTTTAAAAAATATAATAAATCTACGATAATTGTTTAACTTTTATAAAAGTCTTTTTATTTAATGTAATTGATAGTCTCTAAGTTTTATTTTATTACAAACCTAATTATTTTATATCTTTCACGTCCGCGTTATAATTTTTCACTTTATTTAATTCGATGTATGGCTACCGTGTACTTAAGTCAGATAAGTAAATTTTAAACTCTATATGAATGCAAAAAATGATGTTAGCTATTCAGCTATATATACCAATTTAATATCCTAAAAAAATGTTTTTAAAATAAAACGACAATCTTTATTAAAACTTTTGAGTTACAGAAGTAATTCTTAGAAATAAGCTCATTTTTAGTAATGCTTCACTTGATCAAATATTGCTAGAAATAGTAAACAAAAAGCTTTTCCTGATTTAATAGTAAATGAAAAAAATATTGCTCTAACTGAAGAAAAAATCCAATCATGAAAAGACATAAAATAGTTAAGGGTATAATATTTCCAATAAAATACCCCTCAAGAGGACCCATTTTTTTAATCCTCTGTTTTGGTGATCCAAAAAATAGTAAAATAGTATTATTTCAAGTAGACTTTTTCTACTAAAATTTCTTTTTAATACAAAAATATTGTTGAACTGTCATATCAATTTATCTAGATTCAAATAGATCGATTATATTTCAGCCGATTAGGAAAATTTATCTTTACATTACGTACGAGTATTATCACAAAATATATTTTAGTACTTGTCAATATTTGTGATTAGACGTATTAAGATATTTATTTAGAAACAGCATTTATATTACGTTGCTATGAATATGAAATAATTTAAACAAATTACAATTGAACTAAGATTTTTATTTTCATTCAATTAATCAAAAAATTATAAAGTGATTTTTAATATATCTTGCACCCATATTTCTTTTCTTCTTACTTTTTTAAATTTGACATTTGCTACAATGGTTTTTTTATCAAAATAAAAATCGCACATTTTATTTAAACAAAAAAAAAATACGTTTTTAATATTTATTATTTTATTTAACTATATTTATTAAATTGAAATAAGGCAGTTGATTGAATATAGACATTACTAATAAACATATAAAATATAACTTCAACTTTTTTTATATCCGCTAAGCAAAGTGATAGTCAAATTAAATAAAATAAAAGTATTTCTGAATATTATTTTTATGGGTTCAAATCCAAATTTTGAGTTTATGTTACATAATATAATTATAAATTTTAATTTAATTTAATGACAGCGTCGATAGTAAACCGTAAAATCTTTATTTTATCAAACATTGGTATAATATGTATGTATTTATGTTACCTACAAGTCAATCATTTCAATTATTCACTATACAATGATAGTATTTAATGTATTATGCAATACAAGAACTTATTTTTGAATTCATTAATAAATTCATATAACTCTCTTTCATTGTATAAAATTGAAAACTATTTGTTTTAAAAATACAATCATATAAATATTCAATATAAAGTCAGTTGAATAGTTTGTAATATCAAATATTTAATATGATGAGTTACAAATGTAAAAAAAAATAGTTTTTATCCTTTTTACTATCACAAATATAATATTAAGACTTGGAACGACCAAAAAGGGTACTGCTTAAAATATTTTTAAGATGTGGGTTCAAAAAATAATTCTATCTTGTTCTGGGAAATGAATAGCATACATGTTTATGTACGTTTATAATATATTAGCAAAAGAATAAGATTTCATATTTTTAAAATATGCTTTGATGTAATAGTGATTACAAAGATATTGAACTATTACAACAAATATATAAAAGTACATTTTATAAGAGAACATAATTATATTTAAGCAACATACATGTAAAGTTTGCGACGGAAATGTCTTAAAGGATGCTTAAATATATGATATAAATTAGGAACTATCGTAATAAAGGTGATCTCGTTTTTTAAATATAAGCATTAAAATCTTAAAAGAGATATGCTTATATATTAATCAGATACGTCGATTAATTAAACGTGCAATTTTGTTTTAATTATGATACAATCGATTTAAAACTACGTTCAGTTAAGTCATTTTCAAATTTTATATACCCCTCGATTGGTGTTTCACAAAAACTTAAATACAAAGCATTCGACATTTACGCCCACTAAAATTACACAGATTTAGTAAATTCGATTTCCAACACGCTCGATTCGCCTTAAGTATAATTTGATATCGAAGTACATAAGCTAACGAGTATAAGTAATGCGCAATATTACTTCTACTTCCACAACTTGTGGAACTCGGTGCCGGCTTACTTTTCATCGGCCTTTAGTGGAACTAATAATTGTAATAATCGTAGATTGTCGCCGCTTTCCACAAACGTCGAATTCCCTTTTATAGTACAAACAAAAGTCAGTCGCAAGCTATTGAATGAATTCGTACTGTATTTGGCAAATATCATGGATAATGATAATAAGTTCTTTTGTTTCTCATATTAAAAAAAAAATAATAAGTCGGTTTCATATATGTACCTATTTCTATGAAGTACATATTAAATCCATGATAAGTTTGGTTTGTTAATGCATTTTCAACTGAGAGCAATTTATCAATACACCGGACTCTCTTTTTATACAGTGCTACATCCCTTGAATGTATGCACTTAATATCTTAAGCAATAAAAGCGATGTCGTACCAATGTTCGTAAACGGGTTTGTCTATTGTCTGATTGTGAATAATCTTTGCTACGATTTAAGTTTTTTTTTTATTAAAAAAATAGACAATAATGATTTTCTTTTTATATATCCTTTGATTTTTATACAAGGAAATCTTACCAATATTTATTATTTTAGTGTACTTTTTAAGCGATATTACGTAGAACGTATCCACCTTGTAAAAAGATAGTCCAGTGTATAATAAACTTTGTTTTCTGTAGATTTTTAATAAAAGGTTATACTAAAATAATAAGACATTTATCATTTTTTAAAGAAAATATCAATTTAATACCGGAAAATAAAACTTTATAATATAAATATAGATAAAACTCACATGTCTTTCAAAATGATACTCACCATATACATAGAATCTATTAAAATTGATAGCATCTAATTGAAACAGTAACGCTTTAATCAAGAATGTTATTTTTTAGGAGAACTTTTGGATGCTGACAACCTAAATGCATGTCAGCGGACAGCGCTGAAGTGTAAAAAGTGAAGCAATCCGCACAAAAACTTTACCTTAAAAAACAATCATCACCTGCTGTCACACTGCTCATCTTCCTGAGAGCATCTCAACGGCCCGACCAGATTCATCACATCCTAATGCGAAGGAGTTATTTCTGCGCTTCAATTCCGCATACGAAAAACAACCGAAGACAATGAGACGCTAACAAATTACCAACACATACTCGTTCCATATAGATTATTTTCCTAGTGCATTCAAATATTTACATGTTTGAATATTATGTTATGTCTATTTTTATTTATATTTTAGCTGAAACCTGGCTGCGTTGCTACGCCAGTTAAAGAAACAAATTTTTTATTCATTCATTCTGTAAATAGTATTTTATTAAAGTGCTTTAGTATACACTATATTTTTAGTTTTTCGTCTAGATAAAAATGAATGTGTAGGCTGTCCTACTCGCGAGCATGCAATATAGAACTGACCATGTGAAAAACATGGATTTTCTAGATATAATCTAAACACTTGAAGCAATTGTCCTTGTGCTTTGTTAATTGTTATTGACAAAATGAAATGAACGAAGAACTGTAATCGTTTGAAATCAAATGGCGTATCTTTTTTTTATAGAGAATTTTCGCTTTGATGACGTTAAAAATCGCGTTTTCACAGCAAGCCTGGTTCCATTGCACAATTAAGATGGATTAATGTTACAAAGAAGAATTATGGGCGCACTAATTTTGATTGACAGTTTATGGGGTGGCATTCTTGAAAGGTCCACCGAATTTAAAAGTTCAATTAGAGCATTCACAGTTTTGTCCACATTCATAACACTATCAGTCGATTTGTAAGTCATTCATGGTTTTTCTAATTAGTTGCAATTCGTGGGAAAATATTCTGAATTATTGTTCAATAGAAGGCACTATAACACAAAAATTGAATGGAAATGAAATGCACTTTGTTTCTGCATCAATTGGAACTTTTTCGATACCAATGTCCA
>JAPMAE010007201.1:0-10056 GCA_036584705.1 Rhyacophila sp. 25_7 | reverse complement strand
TGGTTATCCGTTGACATTCAAAAAAACTTTTAGAAAAGAACAAGAGTTGTTGAAAAAATGGCCAAACTCCAACTATGCAAATCGGATCTATTTAGTTTCTTTTTTTCTATTAAATTTATGTATTTTTTAATAATAAAATTTCATTAAATGATTGGAATTATTTTCTTTTTATTTTATTTTAATATCATTCAAATAATACAACTACTCGTATGTATAAATATTTATTTTATATTAGAGCTAAATAGTTTATCTTAGAAAAAAAAGTTTATTCTTGTAAACCTCGGTAATTAACACATCTATGAAGTAAATTATTTTTTGGTTGATTACCATTGTAAAAATTATGCGTCTTTGTCCCAGCAGGTATTAATTTCGGTAATGATCACAAAATGCCACTTTTCTTAAAGTTAGACTAAAGAATGATTATAACATTTTTTCTTTAGTATCTGTCGGCTTTTATTTTTACCAATATATCTATTTTACATACATTCGACTACTCATATTTATTATACAATTAAAAATACACTTAAACATTCAAATCAATATTTTTATACAATTCAAGGCACGCTGGAGTACCAAGATCAATAGGTAACTTTAGTAACTTCGTCATAACATATATTTACGAACTTTATATAATTCGAACAAAAAATACAAATTATCTCAAATAAATATTAGGTGTTCAGTTGGTTCTTGGAATGTTTTTGATCCCTGTTATTTGAAACTTAAGGGAGAACATTTCTTTAATAGAGCAATCTATTGTATGTAGCACGTAGCGCGAATTGCAATCGCACGTGGGCGAATTCAAAATTTCAACTGAATCCAGCACCGATCCTTTAACCTTTTGACCTTTCTCACAACAAGACTTAGAATGTAAGAAGCCATTTCATTCAATAGAATATTATAGATGTTTATACACATGAAAAATTTGATGTTAGAAAATACTAAAACCCTTTTTTTCTATAAATGTACAATTTGTACTTGAGACATTAAATATACCTCTTCAATTGAAAACATACGAGTAATGTAATCGTAATGTACTTGTAATCGTTTAGATAAATATATATCGTCATAATTGATACATCTATTTTTCAGTATGGAAAAATACATTTTTGATAATTTGAAAATAATTTAAAACGTAAAATCCTAATTTTTCTCTCATTCAAAGCAATCAATATATCACATTTAAAAAAAAAACAGCGGCAAAAAATGACGTCATAAAACGATATCATAAATATTTTGAAGGAGAAAAATGGCAGCTCGCTACCTTACCGCATTCGAATTTTCTCCCCGCTCTTAGTAAAATACTATAGTCGTCTGAAATGCAATTTTTCAAAACGAATTTACGCGCTGGCGTAAACAAACGAATACTGTCAACCTTCTGCTTTCTGCTTGGTTTTCTACTGCCAAAATCTTTCCTGTATTTTACAGAAAATTCTACGTTTGAGCTTATTTCTCACAATGCTTGCATATAGAAATAATCTCTACAATATTTTTATCCATTTTGTCGAGTAAATTTATATCTTGTTCATTTAGTATCGAATTAAAAATTTGAAGTTGCGTTATAATAAAAAAAAAACGAAAGAGAATAACATTATGATTATTTTATTCTAATGATTTTCTAGAGATTATGTTCATTGTTCTTGATTGATTAACTGATCAATATACAATATAAGTAGTATATATGCCTTGCTCTCAAAACTTAATTTGCGGGAAAATGGAAAAATATGTTTTACATTTTAATTATAAATGGTATAATGAAATATTCTTATTTTATATTTTGAATGCAGTTACAATGTGTTTCATGTCGCTGATCATAATTAATTCAATATAATTCTTCATGTTTGCGAAGTGACATTTATTTATAATTGATTTATTATTATTTCACCGTTGAAGTCAATTTCAAGTATAGTACTGTACAATGTACGCAATTGTTGAATTAACTTATACACAGTACTCTTAATTATATCAATTTATAATAATAGCACAGTTTTAAATATATTTTAATAAAATATATTTCAAGCCCAGTTTTATCTATTACGATCTAATAATAATAAATCTATTTTGTTACATTAAATTCCATAAAAATATGCAAAAAAAGTCTATACTCAATAAAGTTTCTATTAAGAAACGAAAATAAATAACGTTCATGAAATGAAATTAAAGTCACACAAGTCATAATATTTTTTAATGCAATTATAGATAAAATTTCATTTATGTCAGTTTTTTTAATATAAGAAACAATAGAAAAATGTTTACGTTTATGAGTCATAATGATTTTATTTAAATAAAAGTTATCAGTATATACATTTGCCAAACATATATATATTTAAAACAACATAAAATATTAATCTTTGTATTGAGTTTCGTTACATTTGATATATAAAAAAATGAATCAGTATAATTTTTAATATATATATATAAACAAAAACGAGCCAAATTTTGTTTATTTATTATAAATATAAAATATCATTAGCTCTTTGTTAGTCATTAGAAAGTTCTACCACTGAGAGAATTAATAGTTCTTGAAAATAGTAGCAACTGACTAATTTGAATCAAACAATTTCCCACTCGTGAATCTACTAACAAATCAAAAATGGTAAAATCGTTTTGCCGGCACATCTTTTTCTTTGTCTTAAAACTGTTTTTCAGAAATGAAATTTGAGGTTTCGAGATACTCGTAAGTCACAAGATGGCAGCTTTTAAATTTCTGCAGTGGTAGTAGTACAAAAGGCACTCTGCGCTTCTCGAGGCAAGTCGAAATGAGTGACGACTTGTATTTTATCTTAATAAACTTCCTCGGCCTTGTGCCGCTCGTGCCTGCATACAAAAACTTAGTAGCTTTCGCCTGCTAGCTGAGTGCCTTGAATAAAACTAACTTTTCGCAGACAGAAAAAATCTTCAAAAATAGATAACGCGTGTTTACTTTAATTAGTTTACATGAAAAATAATACTATTTTATATAAACAGAAGAATTTTAAATTTTTTTAAAAATATGTATCCGTGCAAGTGTGCAACTTCACTGTCAACTTTTTGTCGATGTCACATAATGAGTCACGTTATTTTATTTATACAGATATAATCACGAACATATTAATAAATAAAACTATTAATAGATATTCATGCGTGAGCCGTGGCTGTTGATATGCCAACTAACGAATTGACCTGAATTGATCCGCATATGCGCTATATTATTCTCCAT
Source organism: Rhyacophila sp. 25_7 (assembly GCA_036584705.1). Taxonomy (NCBI): domain Eukaryota; kingdom Metazoa; phylum Arthropoda; class Insecta; order Trichoptera; family Rhyacophilidae; genus Rhyacophila; species Rhyacophila sp. 25_7. The sequence goes on along the minus strand of JAPMAE010007201.1, from coordinate 6,860 downwards.
AGAAATATTATACAATATATATTTCTCGCTTTCAAAATTGCAAACGTATACTTCATCACCGTATACGTCGACAAAATGATACTATCGTGATTTTAGGGTGGATAAAAAAACTTCCCATACAATTTTCATAAATATTATGAGAAAAAGTAAATAATAGTTCATAGATACGCAATAAACAATTTTTATCAATTGTTTGACCCCTTATAAGAGTTATTGTTAGTTATTGGAAAACGGTATGTATCAATAGAATTTACTTAAAGTGTTGTTTTTAGTTAAAAATGATGCATAAAATGAAGTTGATCTCGATTTTGTTACCGTGTTTTGTTAAAAGAGAACTTAACCTGTCCAGGAGTATCGACGCGCATATACGTCCGCTCAAAATTTGCTTTGAAGAAGTATAGACGTATATGTACGTCGAGCACTGACCATTAAAATACTCGTTTATATCATTTAGGCATCAAATAAACATTATTCAACGATAGCAGGGCATACATTAAATAAAATTCAAAATGTAAAGCTAGATTAATGATTAAACTACCACCCGATTGTGCAACCTTTATTTAAAAACTCACCTGGAAAGGTTAATATTTTTTACCAACACTGAATATTAAAATCCTACTAAATATAATTAATTACGTTGCTCTGGTACGTGAGTAGATAGCGCATTCGACTCACGGGCTGAGGATCTAGGGTTTAAGTTTCGAAACTAGCAAAAATAACACAGGTTTTTTCGTGTGCGTTTGAAACCACGATATTGACCAAACGGGTTGAACTGATAACTGACAAATATAACTCGTAAAAACTGTGAACATAATCCTCACAATATTATTCTCAATAATTATTTTATTCATCCAAAGAGATATTAAATGATTCAGATTGCAGAATAAAATTTATTTGTCGCAATGAAATCTGATATTGCACAAATACCCTGCTATCGTCTGAATATAGTAAGTATATAAAGCGTATTAAAATAAATTTCCTTAAATACGCTACAAGTTAGGACTGCGTAGGTAGATGTGGCATGCCGTAAATTTGACCGAAATCCTCCGGGATTTAGTGTAAAAATCCAGAGATGCATGCTTTTTAGTGGCACTACTTATTTGGGCTCAAAAATATAACAGGAAGACAGAAAATATTACAGATAAGAAGGCATTATCGTAAAACAAAGTGATCGTGCCATTGCGAACGGTCGACCCAGATCCGACTCTGTTGCTGTTATTCTAAACTGTCGGCTGTTCAAAGTTAGACACGGTAAATTATTATATGTTCAGAGATTTATGTTGAATGAAAAATGTCGCAACATTCCCGAAGAACAAATTTGTATTTAAACGAAACTTGCTTTCCGCGTTATTTCAAATATAAAATATTTCACTAATAATTTCATGCGGTAACTACATTTGTCGATAATGTAATTAATATCCTACTGGATTATATCTAAAATACTTCGAGCGATGTACCGTCATGCATGCTAGATTTTACGGTAAGAGATCAACTAAACTGTAATACATACTGCATTAATACCTTATTCGTTTTGTGGTTGGCCTAAAAATCAGCGCAGAGAAATCAAATGTGATACATAACCTTGCCTGTCCCAATCTTGATTACCTCGTAATAGCAGCGGACTCTTTATCTAATTTTCATGTCAATTATTACATGGTTTATTTTTCCAGCGATATAAATGTGTTTCTCAAGTTTGTAAAGCAACTCTTCTCTACTGCAGATTTTTCACGCCTATATTGAATTAACGAAAATTTTAATTTTAATTAATTTTAGTAATTAGTATTGAACTGCTTATATAATGTTTGATTACTGCTTAAATTCTGCAATACATAACATTTTATTAATTATAAAAAAGAACATATTATATATACTTGTATATGTAGGTGAGCATTTAAAAAGCTGTTTGAAGAAAGTTCACTCGCTTCAGTATTCCGCCTTTCCGCCTCAGAGAGAGACGGAAGGTAACGTTATTGAAAAAACGTTATAAAAATGTTGAATGTAAATTACTGGAGGGAGAAATTTGCAAACAATTATTCTGAATAGAAGTTGTGTAGCCCACGAATATGATAAATAATTCACTGTTTTTTAATCTAAGTATTTGATTATTCTTTTAATTTGATGACATTTAACAAAATAGCAATTCATTCTTTATACAGATTTTTGAAACAATCTACCCATAGTAATACTAAAATGTTATATTGTCAGATTTTAAAACCTGACAGCATGAAAATGTCGTGAAAAAAATCATAAATATAAATATGTAGTGACCTGAAGAACACAATCGTAATACATAAGTATTGTACTTTATTGATGTTTCTTTTCAAAGGAAATATTTTTTATTTTCTTTCATACATTTATGAAAGACTCACATAAACACGATACATTCACATTACACCGCGGAATTTTATCATCAGTAATAGCGATATAAAAAGGTTGAATGGCCATGCTCTCTCATCCCACCGGCACTTGAAAGTCATCTTAGGGCGTGCCGCATCAGTCGCGAGAGCGTATGAGCGGTATTATGACCGCTATCTGCAATACTAATATAATACATCAATGGAGTGGCAGTCTGCCGTCTTCTATCAAAGTAACATTTGAACAATAACTCAAAATGTTTTGACTCAGCGCAATTGGGTGTAAAGTAAAATTGATGAAAATTTCGAGACGTTATATGATACAAACAATCATACTCGTAGCAATGAATATAACAATCTTATATTTTCTTTAATTTTATAACTTCGATCAAATTCTTGACTCTTATTTTTACACTTTTTTTACATTTTTAATTCTAATGGATTACCATTAAATAATAAGTGCATATTCCAGGCCTCTAATATGACATTATTTATGCAGTGAGTACTAGCACATACGAGACATTAATTGATGTTAGCATTTTTTAAGATACAAAAAGACGACACAAACTTGTGGTAAGCCTTACCACAAGTTTGTGGGTAAGGAGACGTCAACGATATACGTGTCTTATATTATAAGAAGAAGGTAATTAGCAATTTTTCGTGTATTTCATTTGTGGTGAATTCGCTTTATTAATCTACAAATATTTTTTTACGATGATAATTGTGTGAATTTTTCAAATTCATAATAAAATGTCACACACCAGTCCGACAAAAAAAATATAATGAATATTTATGTTACATTTTATGTTTAGAAAACAAATAGCAAAACTCTAGATGCCCCCCAATGATTGAGTATAAATTGGTTACATTTAAGTTTTTCATATCAAATGCTTGTCTACCGATAAATATTATTGGTGTCGTTTTAATAAATGACTTACAAAAAATTTTGCCGTCTTATGTTTAATCGCAAGTTCAAGTTATTATGGCCTCTTTCACCATGAATACAGTGGCGTCACTAATATTGGTGTCACCCAGTGCGGAAAACTCACGGTGTCACCCGAGGACCTATTCTGAATTTTCTTGTATTAGATCATACAGAATCGCCTATTGTAATGTTTCTAAAATAAGTCCAAAGTAAATAAGTTTATGTGATACAATATATATGAGTATTATAGAATAATGAGTTTTTAAGGACACAAGATGAAATAAAAAAATACACAATATAATTTAAGGTGAAATCATTTAACACCTGCAGCGACCAGCGAAGCAAAATCAAGTTACGGTTATTTTAACATTAAACTGTATTTAAATTTTTCTTTTCTTGGTCTTCAAAGCTGAAAATCTTCATTAAAATCAATATCTTGTACCGTATTACTTTCAATTGGTTATAGAACTAGTTTTGAATAGCTCCTCTCACATGAAGCTGCGGACAGATCATGAGAAATAAAAGAAAATGCAATTATTCATTTCGGCGTCACCCGGTGCAGCGCACCCCCCACACTTCTATAGTGATGCCACTGCATGATATGTTATGGTTTTGCCGTATTCAAAAAGAAATGCGTTGTTACTTTCCATAAGCAGGGTTAATGGCATTAATATAATATTTTACATGAATATTCCTTATACTTTTGAGTGAAGAGACATAAAATGAACGTCTTTCCCATAATTAAGAGAAAACAGAACTTTCGAGTTATATTACAATTTAAAAATGCCTGCAAGTAAAGGATCCGCTACGATCATCATTTAGTCACATTTTGAAGCATTAAACCATAAAAGTGAACAAAGTTGTTATCGTCAATTGAAACTTCTGTTGCGCCATTCATTTGCCGGCATTGAGGGACAATGAAACTTTTATCCGAGTTTGCGTAAACATATTTCTCGAGCGGAAAACTCTTGCTAAGGGAAAATGCTGAGCTCTTCAAGAAAACTTGTGCTTTTAATTGCAATAATAACTGATCTACTTAAGAGTACCTCAGTAGAGCGCCTACCTGACGCATTATAAGAACCTGTTAGTAAAGTTCTCACACTTACCACTAAAGTTACTAAAAATGTATATTAACTACTATTTTCCATTGACAATCGAGCAACTTTATATTTTTTAAATTTAATTGACAACTGAATAAATATTAAATAATCAATTTTTCAATAAATAAATCTTGGTTTTTTCTTTTTGTCAATCAAACGTTTTAAATTTAAAAATCCTGGGTGCGCATTTAAATAACATTTACGGAGTGGTTATTATACGAGTACATTTAAAAACTTAACTTGCTTATTATTGTCACCGTGTACTTATATGCTCCACGGTAAAACAAACACCCACACAATTATGGGTTTTAAATATTAATTTTATACCATTCTAATAAAATATATCGACCGTGTTTAGGTAAAAGGGAGTAACCCTCACAGAACAAATTTTACAAGAGGCACAAAAAACGTGTTTCAATAATTTTTAGTCAAAGTCGCATTAACACAAACTTGAAGAGTGCATGATGACGAATAAATTCGTGTTTAATCTTTCTGATCTGATAATTTAGAAAGTTATTAAATAACAATCATTAAAAATGACGTTCAATGCTTTTTTTCTTTCCATACAGACTTAGTATTTTATTCTTTTTTGAAAATCTAAAGCTGAATTTCGATAATAATTTGTCATTTTTGGCTTAATTCCTTTTGACAGAACGTGTGTTTAGTTGTGTACATTGTGATTCTTAAATATAAGCACTTTTCAAAAATTGAGGGTTACGCCCTTTTATCTAAACATGGTCGATATAATATTCTAATAGCAGCATAAATTTATTCACTAGTCAAGGGTTATTAAATAGATTGAAAAAAATGATTAAATCAATATTTGAAAAACGTGTTATGCATAACCCATACTTATTAATTTCTTGGATCGTATAGATATAAAAATAATAAAATAAACCCATGAAATATATTATGAATTCATAAACGGCATATAGATTCCATTAATTTCAATAGAAATTTAAATAGTTTAATTTAGCTCATTTCTTTTTAGAACACGGCATCACCCAGAATTAATTTTAACACAGTTCTTAGTTCGTAGTTCATGATTTTGTATAATATTTAAACAATAATTGAAGTTCAAATATATTCATATAAATATTTTTACATAAATACGAGATATAAAATGCTTAATTCTGAAAACAACACATTTATAATGTACGAGTATTATATAATACTATATTCATCATTTTATACACTTGGTAGATCAAAGATATGTATGAAAAACATGATCGATAATATTATATAAAATTAGGTTTTGGCTCAAATTTAGTCGATTAATCATAGAACTATGTGTTCAAAAATTGAAAGAAACCTTTTTTAGAATTCATAAATAATGCTTTTTAAACAAATATTGTTTAGGTGAGAAGATAGTATCAAGCGTAGGCGTCGTATTTTCAGACACTGAACAATTTAATATCCATTTTGACGTAGTTACTTTCCTTCGCGGATCACACCTGCCGTAGATGAGAAAATTCTGGAAATTATATTAATTGGATGTCTTCGCCGCCATCTTGCACGTAGATAAATAAATAACTCCAACGGCCAAACCTTGTGTTCGCCTATTTTAAATTGTATTATAATTGAAATTGTTTAAGGCAGTGCCTTATAAAATACGACGATTTAAATTAATTAAATTTTAGTAAACGCAGAATTCACGATTAATATATTTCTGTCGTTTTCGATAAAATCATTTTTTGCTTAAACCAATTTAATTTCACCAGAGTGTTCAGACAGAAATTTTCGTTAATATATAAGTATGTATGAAAATGTAGCAACGCTTATAATTTTTTTTTTTATTTATAAAATGTTCCGAACAATGAATATGAATAGGACAAATAATAGGCTTAGAATTTTATATCTTGTTATGACCTAGCAGCTGAAATAAAACAGTTTGTTAAAATTTTTATCAAATCTTTACAATGATATATATACTCAATATAATTGATAGTTGTTAGACATACTCGTAAAAATAAGTCCAATTTTTTTTTCAAATTATTTATTTCATTTTATTTTGGTATTTTTTAAAAAATATATCGGCTTAAAGCGTTCATAAAATAAGGATATAACAAAATTAAACATTCTAATAAAATATCCTAGAACTAAAAAATAAAAATAAATAGGTAAAATAACTGTATTTTACATTGCATTTACCGAGTATTCGAGAATTCGACATTCAATTTCATGAGAATTTGGTCCGAATATTCTTGGAGAAATATGTATAGAGCACCTTTTACGGTAGGGAGGGACATTGCATTATAAAAAAAATGTTTCAAATTCTGACGAGTTTTTCTTTTGCTATATACTTTGGATATTATATTATTTATCGCGTGGCTTTATGTCAATTTCGAGAGGTTTATTTTTTGACCCGATAAAGTTGGTAGTAAACTGTCTGTAGAAGCACTGTCATCAAGCAGTTTTTTTTTAATATAATACTAGCTGAAACCCGGCATGCGTTGCTACGCCAGTCAAAGAAACAAAATT